>CAJQZJ010000314.1:706897-736250 GCA_907164525.1 Lophiomys imhausi | reverse complement strand
AGAAAGAAAGAAAGAAAGAAAGAAAGAAAGAAAGAAAGAAAGAAAGAAAGAAAGACAGGCGTGGTAGTGCAAGCCTTTAATTCCATCACTCAGGAGGTAGAGGCAGAAGGATCTCTGTGAATTTGAGGCCATCCTGGGCTACAGAGTGAGTTCCAGGACAGCGAGGGTTACACAGAGAAATCCTATCTCAAAAAAACAAAAACAAAAACAAAAAAAAAAACAGCTAAAGAAAAAATATTTTTTAAAAATAGATCTAAATACACTGAGACAGAAAACTTGAACTTACTAGAGTCATTTTAAATGGCATTATCCAAACAGTCAAATAGTCACTGTGCTTTGCATAACCTTTATGGAGACCTCACTATTCCATAACATGGCATTTCACCTGTTTTAACAGTTGGTTAGAGTCCACACAAAATAATAACTGTCGCTTTCTTGATCCAAAGAGAGTTATTAGAAGGATGTAGGGCAGCTTCTACAGGGGAAGAGAAAGCTGAAAACTGAGCACCATTGGATGTTATGACAGCAGAAATAAATGAACAATGTCTCAGTGCACCATCGAGAGCAACCTCTATTTCCAGCCTGTCGAAGCCTCTGTTCAAGATTCTTTACCCCCAGATGTCTCAATTTTATAGACTAGGCCAAGGGACCCTTCCCTTGGTCTTGGTTAACTATCCTCATGTTTGCTAAGGTAGGGAGGTACCCCAAAGTAAAAATGGGGCTAGGGCTGTGGTTGTGATGAACATAGAATCTGAAGCCAAATTCTAGAAAGGCAAAATTCACCTCTATCATTTCCATAGCAAGTGAGCATATGTGAGTTTTTCAACTCCCTTCTTGCCTTGAGCATTCTCACCCATAAAATGAAACTGATAATACTGCCTATCTTACAGTCTTTTTTTTTTTGCAAAGATTGAGTAGCTAAAACTGTCAATTTCTGAGATATTTTGTTATTTAAATGTTATTATTTCACCAAATGAAGTTACAGAATGTAGGAGATGCTTTCTATGACATACCTTACTGACTGCAAGAGATTCATTCACTTCTGTAGCCTCAAGTCAGTATCCTGTTGTTGGATGTGTACAGCAATGCCAACACCTGACCTCAGTGTACAATGGCGAAAGCATGAGCTTTGCATATAGAAAGAAAATACAAGGCAACACAGCTTCACTGGGCTGGAGGTGCTGAGAAACAACAATTTGCTCAGCAAATCACAGTGCCAAATGTAACCAGCAGAGGGAAGAAACAAAAGACAATCACAGTTCAGGTTTACCACAATGTACACACAGTCCGAAGCAGGATATCCTATGAAACATGTGTCCATGTGTATCAATTACACTATCTTTTGATTGATTACTTGAGTCTATATACTGATTTGTACATGGAATCCTCAACTTCAGGACCTAACTACAAACCACAAGAGATTCTGTCGATACCAACTACAGTATTTCCCACTTTGTGTGCAATTAACTATTGATTGTGTATTGATCTTTTAGCTACATCCCTATACATCTCGTCAGTAATATCTTTTCCAAATATAAAGGACAATATTTTTCTATTTGTATTAAGTACTACTATATATTACAGGCACAAAATAACAGGCATTTTATTGAAATTGAGAATTTTACGTGAACAATGGCATAAAACACATCAGTGGCTTAGGCATTCTAAATGAGCACTGTAGTCCAGTCACATAAATATGCAATATGTAGAGAACCACAGGTAAAAACCTCTTATTAAATGCAAGCAACTTCAGTAGAAATATGCGTCCAGGGATAAATATTAAATATCCAACTCCATTCAGGCAAAATATAATAAATTTTGTACCGAAGTATATATGAAAAAATAAGCCATAATAAGAATTCTAAGATAAATATCAATAAAAAGTCTCAATAATCCTAAGAGATCCAAGGCACTTTTTCCCTGTATTAGCATGTATCTGTAAAAGCACTAAGGGGAAAGGCTATCATTTATCTGTCATCAGCTCTCTCTAGAGTTTTGATTCTTCTGTATGTTCCTAGATATTTTTATTCCTGTACATACATGTCTAAGCATTTGGTTAAACCAAAATTGCTTCAGAGGAGCCTTCTGAGTATATAAACTTGTGGACTTGAGAAACTACATTCCTTCTCTGCTAATTGTGTTTTATTTGAAAATATTTTTGTGATCTCTGGAGAAAGAAGTCCTAAATGTCATTCCTCCGATTCAAATCAGTCTTTCACAGAGGAAAAAAAAACCTCAAAAAGAAGAGATAAATAAAGAAGAATATCTATTCTACACACAGTATGCTCGGAAATATTTGTTGAACAAACGGCTCCAGGAACACCAACATGAACATGTGTTGCTACTGCATTTCCGAAAACTCTGTCTGAACATATCAGACAGACTAGTTAGAAAAATTTGACAGAAGTTTGTTTCCTTCAGGGGATGAAGAAATTTCCAGAAAAAGTCATCCCGAGAGAATAAAATGCCTTCCAAACAGGACTCAGGTTGGCATTTACCCACTTCTATTACTTCTCTCTGAATGTCTGTTTGGGTCCCATAAGGACAGAGGGGTTCCGGATGAAGACAGGGCTTCCAAAGACTGTCATACAACTTCCTATGGACAGAGGAACCTAGAACATTGTTTATACAACATGAAGAAAGGCCATAACACAGAGCTCGGAAGGTGGCTCAGTTCATGAAGTGCCTGCTATGCAACATGAGAATTGGAGTTCAGATTATCAGCACACGCATTACTGGGCATCATCAAGTAGGTACACAGTGCTGGGGCAGGATGCAGGCAGACTCCCTCTGGAGCTTGTCAGCCAACCATTTTAGCTAATTAGTGAGCACTTGGTTCAGTGAAAGACCCTGTCTCAAAAGATAAGACAGATAAAGAACACACCCAATATTTGAGTTTGTTGTCTAGATACACACACACACAGAAAGAGAGAGAAGAGACAGAGAGAGAGAGAGAGAGAGAGAGAGAGAGAGAGAGAGAGAAGACCCCAGAACAAAGTGAGAGGCCTCACTCCATGATATGCCAATCACCTACTGGCCCATCAGGAAATTTCACGGCCTAAATAGGAGAGCAGAGCAGCTAAAGATAATCAACAAGCACCTTGGAATTTTCAGTAGTCCCTGGAATTCTAATTCCTGGTCTAAAAGGATATAGCTAAAGAAAATGTTACCCACAACCTCTGAAAACTCAGGGGAAAAATAAACAGTTCTCTCTCCATGAAATCTGCTACAATCAAAACTAGAAGGTTGTAGTACCACAGAAGACATATGATAAAATAGGAAATATCGGCCTTTACTCTGGACAATGGTCTGTGACCATTATCATTTCATCTTTGGGTCCTATAGTTCCAGGAAATCAATTCAAGCAATCCCTAAGCTCCTTAAAGATTTGCTTGACTTTTAAAATATGCATTCAGAATTACTGCTTTCAAACATTTTAATGTCATCTTGTCCCATCATATCTGATAAGCAAAAAATTAACTAGGGTTGGCATCCTCCCTAGCAGAAATAGAGAGATATTGAATTATCTAAGGATGGTTCTAAATACCAACCTTTAAATGATAGCTGATCTGTAAAAGGTAGGTATTGTTTCTGACACCCATGTCACATTTGTAACTCTTCATTCTGCATAGTGATGCATCCTACAATGTCAGCTAACGTGGAAAGCGGCAGTACACAACATGACGGGGTGACTTAAAATTGAACGAAAGCCACTATTCAGCCTGAGTATCCACTTTATGCCATCCATTAGGAGAAATATAAGGGCAAAGAATGAAAGGTTATTTTCAACCATTGTTTAAAATATGCCATGCTTCCTTGAACACTTACATTAAATGTAGGTCCTTCTCTATAGCATTACTCCATGATTCATTATTGTGAAAGCCAATTTAAAAAAATAAATCCTATGCCATTTCCCTAATCAACTTGCACTTATACATGCTGTCAGCTCATTCCATAATACTGTTTTTGGCTTGAAATCATGGGCTTTTTAAAATTCTAGAGTTGGAAAGGACCTAGGAGATAATATAGGTCAACCCATTTACTCCACTGATGAGGAAAGAGCGCCAAGATGGAAAGAGATTTGTCCAAAGTCACATTGCTAATTAGTGGCAAGGCTCCTGCTAGAAGCTGCATCCCTCTGCAGTCAGTTCAACCATACTGCATGGGGTGATGGCTGCTATGAGAAAAGCAGCCAGCTGGAGGGCACCTTCAGATTATTTATGCTACCATCAACAGAACACAATTAAACCTAACGCTCTGCTTGAATTTCAGCTAAAGTTTTATTTCTTGTCACATTTCAGTGATTTAAGAGAGTTTGCTATTTATTTAAAATAGTCAAAAAACCAAAATGCCTGTGAGTCTGATAAAATACGCTATGTCATAGACCCAAAATAAAATTCACACAAAGCCCCGAAGAGGATTGATGAAGTTGGGGCTATGGGTGGGGGAGCACTACAGGGGAGCATCCTGGCTGCTGCTGCTTGGTTAGTTTCTCATTTCCCAAGTGAGAGAAAGAAGAATCAGAGCCATCCGCTTGCCCAGCATTGCCAGGAAGCAAATGCTTATTTGTTCTCTCAGCTCTATCTCCAACAAAGACATATAGTAAGCCTCTCAAGTTTTTTCCATCTCAGATAGCCCTTCCTCTAAGCTCAGAAGCTCATGTTAAACTGGGAAAGACAACAGAAGGAAGGAAAAGGGCCGAGGGTCATATCTTAGGAAGGCTCCTCTAAAGATGGCTGCTATCTCTTGGCATGAAAAACCCCTTGCTTCAACTGTAGACAGACTTCTGTCCAAAAAGGACAAAACTTGGTAGCAGGGAAGTCGACAGCCTAGCTCTGCCAAGACAGGGTAGGTAAGTCCTTCATAATTCCTGCTCTACAATCAATGTCTGTCAGAGAAACGGGGCCAAACGGCTGAAGATGGATGCTGTAACATATGGAGAGAAAACGGGAACTGTCCAGGCAGCCACTGGTATGTCATTTCTTAGTTTTGGAAGCTGCTGGCCCTGCACTTCCTATATAATCAGATATATTTATCCCTCTCAGGTCTCTGAGGTGGTTGAAGAATATATAGCTAGAGTCTCATAGTCAAATTTTGAGTTGTTTAGGAATCAAGAGGGTGTTCTGGATCTAAGAAGATGTTTTTAAAATTGTGATGCAAGTTAGTATGAAAGCTGAGTCAGATATAGAATTTTAAACTCATGGAGATGGTTAGATGATAGAATGTTAAAGTCAGGGGCCAAATATGTATGGACTGGACATTGGGAATGTATGCTGGGCCATTTAACTCTCATAAGTGTGGCGTATTTATTTCTGTTGTTTTGTATAGTATTTACTGTTATAAGAGAAGGAACCATTTGTTGGACTGAAAGGGGAGCTGTTGGGGGGAAGAGGGTGGAAGGGCGGGACAGGAAGGGGGAATAGGGAAGGGATTGTGACTGAGATGTAACTTGAAGAAATAAAAAATAAAGTATAATAAAAAAAGATGGCGGCTTTTGAGAGGAAGGAGGACACCTTGTTAGGGTGATCTTGAGAAAGGGGCAAATCTCACCTCCCATCAGTTGCCATGGCTTAAAACAACAACTGAAGTGTTGCTGTATCTTAATGCCCTGGAACGTTGTGCATGCATCACCTACCTATGCTGAAGCTTGTGCGTGTTGTTACAGTCCATGTGGTCCTCAACAGCACACTTAAATAAATTCAGTGTATTTCAGCACTCTGATGGTTCCCTCTAGTTCTCTAACCTTTTGCCTTGACTTTGGTACTTACTCCCAGATTTCCCCCCTAGTTAAATGTGCCCCAAAAAGGTTTGCTAAACCATAACCCCTACTAGAAAATGGAGACACTTGCTCACTTTGAAGCCCCCTGAGCACCTACTATTGTCTTTTATCCACATGACTCCTATCTCCCTAGGAACTACACACTAGTGTCTAGACCTGAAAATCTGAACAGTTTCTTTGATGGTCTTTTTGCATATCTTGCCTTCTCATACATTCATCCTTCCAACTATTAAAAGCTTAATCTAGGAGATAGATGCAAACAAGGGCTCAAAATTGCGGCCTTTTCACTGCTGTCTACTGACCTTGCATTGCCGCTCCAAGCCCTAAGCACGGACAACAGCTCTAAAGTTCTTATCTCCTTTGGTATTTTTCAGAAGTCTTCTCATTCTTTTTGAGTCTCAACTTTTCTGACTTCCTTAGGCATCTTTCTACGCATATCTCACACTTGTAGCAGACAATCTGCTCTGAACACAGCCTGGTCAACTTCAGGCAGCCTAAGTGCCTGGCCTTCTTCAGGATCACAGCAGTCAGAGGTACCACGCGTTTTGTCTCAAGGGAAGGAAAAAGCTCACAATGCTGCCATCAGAATCGCACTTCACAGCCTTCTTATATTCTTGCTGATGTATAGTCCAAGATGGAGGCAACACAGGAAGGAAAGGGGCTGGCACACGCAGGACCGCTGCTCTCACTCCCTTCACTCCCTTACACAGGCTCAGGTAGTTAGGCCAGAGGTTGATTTAGAAATCTTAACATCTATATGTTCAACATTAGCCTTAGAAATAGTGAAGTACCATTAGAGTCTTTTCTTTCTTCTGATGATTGTATGCCCTTCAACTTGCCTTGCTGAAAAGAGACTTGTGGGGCTCATGTTTTATGGGCCTCAGTATGTACAAGCTCCTTTCCTGCAATTCAAAGAACAACCTAAAACAAAGTGTGAGTCTTCACACCTAAGCAAATAGGTGCAGTTTATCTGGTATGAATGGGTACCAACCATGTATTTACACCTGCCGTTCATGGAAGCTGCAAAGTACACTGAAATTTGTCTAAGTCCAAGCCTCATTTGGACCCAGTGATTCAGCCAGCATGGATACTAAGATATGCCAGGTGATCAACAGTACCCTGAGCATTCTCTCGTCCCACCCATGAATCACACCTTCTGTTGTTCGGCACCACGTGCCCTCTGTTCACTGACTCACCACTGCCAGTCAGGGAAGTGCCAGTAAAGACAGGTGTTCCTGCTGTTCCTTACCGTATCCCAGTGTTCCCATGAACACTGTTAGAAACCAACAACTCAGTAGTGTGTCTCTTCCTCCTACTCTCAAGAATCTCATTCCGAGTTGGTTTCCTCTCTGTAAACTCAGAAGCATCTCAGCAGGCTCCAGAAGGCCTTCTCAGTATGACGTCTAATAGCTTCCACTCCAGGAAGACACCTTACCTTACTACAACTAAAATGGGAGAAACTTCAGCAGAGAATCTCTGATGCCTTCAAACCCCTCAGCTGAACACATAGGAGTGAGGCTAAGATCACCATTTCCATTGTTATCAGAGCTCCCCACTGTCTTCCTCCTAGCTGCTTTTGAAGCATTCCTGATCCCAGCCCTGGGAGGGGAAGACCTGTGCCAATTCACATGGCTGCTATTTAAAGATGAGACCCAAAAACTACACATATGCTCCAACATGGCCACAATTTTAGCTGTTCAGAGAACACAGCAAGATAAATAGCCATGCCATGAGAAATTACAGCATTATGTACTGCAATAAATATGACAAATGATAGGCCAGATATTCATTGGCTCATAACAGTTGGCAGGCACAACCATCTGTGGATCCAAAGTTCAAACTATTTGTTTCTCTCCTACAGCTGCCTTTATATTTCTCCTTCTCCACTGGAACCTCTGGCTTCTAAGGTATCCTGGACAACCTTGCAAAATCTTTGACCTTACTAGGTTTTTAAGAACTGTAGCTATTAAGAACTATAGGTATTGCAGTAACATAAATAAAAACCAAACTGCATTCACAAACAGAAGAAAGAAAGAAAAAAGGAAAGAAAGAAAAACTTGCACACACACACGCACACACACATTCACACACACACGGGCATGCATGCACCCACATTATGAGAGAGGGATGTCCTTGTCTTAATGTAGAGGACTTTTTTACTTGGAAAGAATCTGAAAGTCGAAAAGGCAAACATAAAGATAATTAAGAAAAATGATGGTGTTTGTTGCTCTAGAAGAAATAAATCTTGTGTGCTTCTCTTTTATTTATCGATTAGACAAGGAACCCTACAATGGATTCAAGTTCCTACTTTTGTCACTGGAAAGGTAACACTGAAGTGCATTATTTCATTGTGTGAAATGCTAATCTATATTTCTCATTTAGAATCTAAACTCAGTGCTTGGTTGAAATCTCACAGCTTCTATCACTGATAAGAGAAAGCCTAATGAGCCCCAATGTCACCATAGCCAAACGTTCCAATTAGGCCGGTGTCTGCACACACGGCTTCTGTGAGTTTCCAAGGCAGAATCTTGACAGCTTGGAGTTGGAAAATCCATGCTGAGAAAAATCAAGCTATTAAACAGGTGTCCTTCTGAACACAGTTACTCCCTGCTCTTCATTCTCCCACGAGATTGCAGAAGAGTATTTCAACAGAAAGGTAGAAATAGTGTTTTCTTGGGCTGTGAAAGATGTTGAACAAATTCCCTATAACCATAACTTCCTCCCAGTTACCAACTCAACATAAAAGAGGGGTTCAGTAAGACAATAGTCTTCTTAAGTAACTTACTTTCTGTATGTATGTCTCTTTTAGCATGTATTAAAGTAAAATGGTCACACCCAAGAGTATATTTTCTATACATCCTCCACTGTGTATAGAACACCAGATCAAGAGTTATCAAGAGCAAATATTGGAAACAAAACTTTAAACATTATAGGATCTCTACTGCCATTTCTTACTAAGTATCATACCATCAATCAACACTGCCACAGTAAAGCAGCTGTTATCTGTGAACCACATATGCATGAAGCATTGCCTACATGTAAAGCTGTGGGCTCTTGGCGGATGAAGATAAATCAGACAGGATCACAATTTGGATGGCTCCCACTCATGTAGACGAATCACCATATAATTCATATGGTGAGACAGAAACATGAGAGACATGAGCAACCCTGTGAAAGTCAAGAGACTTATCCAGCTTTGAGAACACAGCAATGCAAGGCTTTCTGGAGAATGAGAGTCTTAAGAAAAGGAAGGACTTGAACATAAAGTCCCCAAAAAACAAGGGCACACTAGCCTGAGGAAGGAGCTAAACAAAACCAGGAAGGCCAGAAAGTGCTTATAAGAAAAGCAGAGTTAAGAAACAAGTGGAGAAGTGCAAATAGGCATTTAAAATCACTTATCCATCCATAAACATCAACTGAGGAGGGATCTTAGTATACTTCTGGAAATTTCTAAGATCAAGAGTCAAAAATACAAACAAAACCTCAGCTGACACAGAGTTGTGTTCTAACTGAAGGAGATATACACTAAAAAGAAAAAAATGATATGTCAGATAGTTTTAAAGAATGTAGCTCCCATGCATAGAGGTTTTAGAAAGCAGTTAGGGACAATTGCTTGATAAGGCACCTTTTACAAAGACATTTAAAGCAAGAGAAGAATAAAGTAAACTATCTTAAAGAGTTACAATCTAGGAAGAGACCCTAGAGATCAAGAGTAACAGGCTGGGAGGATAGTGGCAAGTCACAACTTCACGGTTTGCCTGCTAAAATTTGAACTTGGAGATGAGAAAACATTGGAGGATGTAGGAGAGATACAACTTAGCTATATCTTGGGATGTATACTTCACCTACTCTATGGAGAACAGACAGGAAGTGATGAGATTAGAATGCAGGAGACCAAGAAGATGGGCACAACATCATGTAGAATGTCCCACAAAAGAGAAGACCACAGCATGAAAGGGGAACCATGGATGAAGTTTATGCTGTGAGGAAAAGTTGAAAGACCTATGGTAAGGTACTTATCCCCATTCTGAATTTGGAAATATTTCAGTATTTGCAAAAATGTGGATTATATGGTCTTCAGTTCATTAGACCTCAACATATCAACTCATGTAACACAGGAGTTCTGAGGAAGAAAATAGGGTCAGACACACAAGGCTATGAGCTGTAAGAAAGTTTACTGTGGTACACATCAACCAAGAAAGGCAGGCAAATGGACTGAGCAGCCATTGCAAATATCCCCTAGCAAAGAATCCATGTTCTGCGACATCCAAACATCCATCCATTTCAGGCAACACTTTTGCAAAGAAGGCTTAGGGCTACAGAACAAGGGGGCCCTTGAGCCTTCTGCCATTCTATGGAGTGTATAAAATGTTTTCCTTTTCATGTTTAATAAACCTGTATGCTGTCATTACTGCTCTGTGTCATGGTTCATCCTAAATTAGAATACAAGAAACTTGGACATTGTGCCACTAGAAGCCATCAAATCCTCTCTGGCAACAGTTCTAGCTATACCATCAGCTTTTTAAAAAAAAAAAAACATTTATGTATTACTTCAAGTTACATCTTCATCACAGCCCCTTCCCTCCACCCCTCTCTCAACCCCACACTCCCACCCTCTGATTGCTCTCCCCCTAAACTACTCCTCCAGTGTGGGGGGCCTCCATATCTCAGCCCACCTCAGTTCATCAGTCATAAAAGGGCTAAGAGCTTCTTCTTGCACTGGGGGCCAAGATGTCAGCTCCACTAGGACAAAGTGTCCCACTAACAGGTAACAGAGCCCATCCATGTTCCTCTTTCTTTTGCTCTGTTGGTTGTATGATAGTTATCCTGTATTATGGCTAAAATCCAGTTATAAGTGAATACATGCCATGGCCATGTGCATCTTTCTGGGTCTGGGTTAGCTCACTCAGGGTGAGCTTTTCTAGTTCCATCCATTTGGCTGCAAATTGCATGATTTCCTTGTTTCTGATAGCTGAGTAGTATTCCATTGTGTAAATATACCAGTGTTTTTTTTTTTTTTTTAATTCATTCTTCAGTTGAAGGACATCTGGGTTGTTTCCAGTTTCTAGCTATTACAAATAAAGCTTCTATGATCATACTGGAGGAGATGTCCTTGTAGTTTGGTGAGGAATCTCTTGGATGTGTGTCCAGGAGTGGTATGGCTGGGTTTTGAGGTAGAACTATTCCAAGTTTTCTAAGATATGGCCAGACTGATTTCCAAAGTGGTTGTACAAGCCTGCACTCCCATCACCAATGGAGGAGTATTCCCCTTTCTCTGCAGCCTCGCCAGCATGTGCTGTCATTTGAGTTTTTGATATTAACCATTCTGACAGATGTGAGATGGAATCTCAACATTATCTTGAGTACCATTTCTCTGATGATTAAGGATGTTGAGCATTTCTTCAAGTGTCTCTTGGCCGTTAGAGATTCCTCTGTTGTGAATTTTCCATTTAGCTCTGTACCCCATTTTTTATTGGATTATTTGGTTTCTTGGTGTTTAATTTCTTGAGTTCTTTATAAATTTTGGATATTATCCCCCTGTCAGATATGGGGTGAAGATTTTTACTCAAACTGTAGGTTGTCATTTTGTTCTAATGACAGTGTCCTTTTCCTACAGAAGCTTTTCAGTTTCATGAGGTCCCATTTATTGATTGGTGGTCTTAGAGCCTGAGCTATTGGTGTTCTCTTCAGGAAGTTGTCACCTGTGCCAATGAGTTCGAGGCTTTTCCCACTTTCTCTTCTATTAGATTTAATGTCTCAGGCTTTATTAAGGTGTTTGATCCATTTGGACTTAAGTTTTGATCAAGGTGATAAGGATGGGTCTATTTGCATTCTTTTATATGTTGACATCCAGTTAGCCCAGCACCATTTGCTAAAGATGCTTTCCTTTTTCCATTGTATGCTTTTGTCTTCTTTGTATGTCCCACAATATTCCCCTTGGTCCACACATTCTGCTTGCAAATGTTCATTATAATGACTTTGACTCCTTGCTCTGTTATGAATCCCCTGGTTTCTGCTACTCCCTCAGTACTGGAATTCCTCTCAGATAAGCTGAAACTGTCCTGTTTTATGGAGATCCTGCAGTCCTGGGTTGTGAAACTGACCTCCTCTTGCACTCCAGCAGTTCATCCATGGGGTAGATGTTGGGGTGGGTCAACTCAAAGCCCTGGATCTGGACCGGCAATCCCCACTTGCAGGGCCAGTTCTACTATGGAAAGGTGCAGGGCCTGCTCTCCCGAGTGCTGCAGCATGTGAGGAGCAGGAACAGCTCTCCTGCTCTTGTGACCCCATCTGGGCCAGATCTCCTGTCGGCCAATGGTGGTGATAGCAAAAGGGAGGGGACAGCATCTCTCCCTAGCCAATACCACCATATAGCAGATAAAAGGCAGGGCTGGCTCTCCCACACTCACTCCCTCAGGGCTGGCTCACCCACAATCCCCACAACCAGGGCCAGGCAGAGTTCTTCTAGTTGGTGGTTTGTTTCCTGTCCTGGGAGCCCATCTGGTGTTTGCTTGGTTCCGGTCTGATAGTCATCACAGGCTACCCCATGGCACAAAAGTGGTGTTGGTATACCACAAAGCTTGCTTTTCTTTTTCCAGGAGTGTTAGGCTACTATTCATTCAAATGTTCATAGGTTAGAACACTGAATGTAGATATAGCCTCTCTCCTCTCTGCCACCTACTGATGCACATGTGATATAGCAGTCTCATCTGCAATGCCTCCAGGGGCAGGTCTCTTACAGCTTTTAATATTCTTTCTTTGTTCTGTACATTTGGAGTTTCAGTTATTATGTTGTGGGATGAATTTCTTTTCTGGTCTAATATATTTGGTGTTCTGTAAGCCTCTTGGATTTTTACTGGCATCTCTTTCTTTAGGTTTGGGAAATTTTCTTCTATGATTTTGTAGAAAATGTTTCCTGGACCTTGGAGCTGGGAGTCTTCTCTTTCATCTATGCCTGTAATTCTTAGGTTCCATCTTTTCATTGAGTCCTTGATTTCTTGGCTGTTGTGGGTGAGGAATTTTTTAGATTTCTCATTTTCTTTGGTTATATTAATTCTTCAGTCGTGTCTTCCACACCTGAGATTCTGTCTTCCATCTCTTGTGTCCTATTTGTGATACACATGTCTGTAGTTCTTGTTCTCTTTCCTTGGTTTTCCACCCCCAGGATTGTTTCTGATTGTGTTTTCTTTATTGCCTCCATTTCCAGTTTCAGGTCTTGAACTGTTTTATACATTTCCTGCTTCAATTTGGTTGTCTTTGCCTGCAATTCTTTCATAGCTTTGTCTCTTTCCCATTCTTGTTTATCTGAGTTTACCTGGAGGTCTTTAAAGGAATTCTCCATCGCTTTCATCTGTTTAATTGTGATTTCTTGAAATTCTTTTTCTTTTGGTTTTCGAGACAAGGTTTTTCTGTGTATACCTGGTTGTCCTGGACTCACTTTGTAGACCAGGTCAGCCTTGAACTCACATAGATCTGCCTACCTCTGTCTCTGCCTCCCACGTACTGGGATTAAAGGTGTGCTCCACCACATCTGGCTAAATTTTTTGGTTTTTGTTGTTGTTGTTATGTTTTTCTAGACAGGGTTTCTCTGTGTAATAGATCTGGCAGTCCTGGAACTCACTCTGTAGACCAGGCTGACCTTGAACTCAAAGATCTGTCCACCTCTGCCTCCTAAGTGCTGGACTTAAAGGCATGCACCACTGTGCTCAGCCATTACAGACAGTTGTGTACTGCCATATAAGTGCTGAGACTTGAACCTGGGTCCTTTGGAAGAACAGCCAGTGCTCTTAACTGCTGAGGCATCTCTCCAGTCCCTTTCTTTAAATTCTTTAAGGGATTTATTTTCTTCTTTTAAGAACTCTATCATTTTCATAAGTATAGTTTTCTCATAATTTTCTTGTGTTTCGGCTGTGTGAGGATGGTCCATGTTTGTTGTACTAGCATAACTGGGTTCTGGTGGTGCAATATTGCCCTGGTTTTTGTTGTTTGTGTTCCTTTGTTGGCCTTTAGTCATCTGGTTGTCCTGGTCCTCGGTTGGTCCTGGTGCCCACTAGGTTTGGTGCCCTGGAGATAGTCCAGGTATGGAGGCTGGATGTTACTGTATGAACCTGTATGACCCTGCGATCCAGAGGGTCACTTCATGAAGGTTGACTTGAGTGTCTATGGCACTATGCAGGGCTTGACCTGGGTTGCTAAAAGTGCCTGGAGGCCAGAGGCCAGGGAACCATCAGTTTACCAGACAAGACAGGGGATAAACTGTGATGATGCAACTAACTGGACCTTAACTACTTTCTTCCCTAGGACTTTGGGACTCCAGTTCTCCCCATTCAAAAATAAATACGCCTCAATTTAGAAACTCTCCTGAATCCCTCTACTTCTCTTATTAACTGTTGAAAGGATGACTCTGTTTACAAGTAACAGCCATATTGTGACTTCTTTCTTTATTGTGATAAACTCAGGGACACTAGACAGGGAAATGTGTGGTAGCAGACACTGTGTTTTCAGGGAGTAACTGGCGGTTCTTTCCTACAGCCAATAATGCAAGCCAAAGATGTCTGTTTTACATCTTTCCTTGTGAATGGGGTACAGCTTTCCTCACCTTCCCCCTTTACCACACTCCTTCAGGGCACCACTCTGACTTCTACCACCTCACACCAGCTTTATTTTATCACTCAAGCTACCATGTCATGAGAGAGATGATTGTTTGATGGGTCTGCTATCTCAACAGTCACATGATTGATAAACTCTTAAAATCACCCAGGTAAGAATTCCTTGCAGTGGACAGCTCAGTCCAATGGAAAAGACAAGGAAGATGATGTTTTCAAATGCCTGCATCAACCTCTAGGTCACTAGCCTTGTCTGGTCCAAAACTAAAATCTGAAAAGAAAAAAAAAATCCACCAGCATAATGTGCCAAGAAAGCAAGGTGATATGTCAGAAATAACAATGCAGGTCAAGCTGGCATTCGTCATCACAAGAGTGATGAGCAACTCTTCCTGCCCCTATGGCTGCTTCTGCTCCTCCAGAAAAAAAAAATGATTCTGTGTCAGCTGTTATCTTACCAGAGCAACAGAATGTGAGCATTTTCTCACTAAGAGATGATAACCCCATTGCAAATTAAGAATGACCATGACTTTTGGTAAGTAACAACAGCTTTGGAAAACAGCAATTATTCACATCATGACACCTTAAAAATATTTTAAAGTAGTATTTCTCAAACTTTTTATTAGTTCTTTGAGAGTTTCATACAATATGTTTTGATCATATTCATCACTTTCCTTCTACTCCTCCTAGATTTACCCCCATAACAACCAACCCAATTTGTGTCTTGGTTTTTTTTTTTTCAACACATGAAGTTTAGTTTGTGCTGGTCAATATATATATATTCAATGTATGGCTTTCCACTGAAACATGATCAACCTACCAGGGGCTACATTCTTAAAGAAAACGGACACTCCCCTCCCAGCAGCCATAAATTGCTAACAGCTCCTCAGCTAGAGTTGGACTTCATGACCACCCCCACCACTTCATACTGTGATTTTGACAGGCTTGAGCTTCTACTGGTCTTGTGCTGCCACAACCATTGTGAGCCATATATGCACTTACCCTACTGTGTTTTAAAAAAAAAAAAAAATTTGGTCTATATCATCTACTACCTCTGACTCATGAAGTCATTCTTCCCTGTCTTCTCAATGATCTTTGCGCCTGGAAATGAGGGGGCACAGCATATATATTCCTTTTAGGGCTGAGAAATCTCTGGTCTCTTATTCTCTGAACTTTGTTAGTTGTGTGTTAATTACCATCTCCTGCAAATAGAAGCTTCTCAGGTAACAGTTGAGAGAGGCATTTAACTATGTGTATAACAATAAGTCATTTGGAGTCAGTTTAATATGCATCTGCTCAAATGGTAACAATAGTAATTTCTCCCCTAGGGCCTATGATCTGTCTAGCAATAAGTTCATGTTTTGTTATGGATTTCAAGCTGTGAGGTAAGGCTTCAATCACAACAGAAAGTAGCTGGTTACTCCCATGATGTACATGCCACTATTGCACTAGTGGGCACATCTTGTCAAGCCTGCTTTACATTTGCAAGGTTCACAGCAGGGTATGGTTGATTTTTATTCTTCTTCTCTGGGATCCTGTCTAGCACCTTCAAGCACTATGACAGCTGGCCACTAAGATTGAAGTTTCCAGATTAGGACCAGCATTATTTCCCCTTTAATATACATACAGATTTCCTGATGATTTTGCTAAAAAATAAAAATAAAAATTAGCTTAAAAATTGTGGTCTAAGAGTTGAGGGTATGCCATAAAATCCTGTTTCCAGATGAAAGTCAGTGCTGCAAGTCTTCCACCCTCATTTTGTATTGTAAGACATTAAGTAACATCTCCAGTTTTCAACTTGTGATCACTGTTGTTTTTCTTTGCTTCTGAGAAGATCCCTGTATATTTGGGATTTGTCCGGGAGTCATTACTTCCTAGTGATGGTTTAAGGTTGACATGTCAACTATGTTGAAGTCAATGGATGCCTAGGGATCACTGTGTCCAAAGTCAGTGGTACCATTCTCCACTTATGATTCATGATGTATATCTTAGTCTTAGTGTGTAAGTCATGTGACTGACTCATTGAAAGGGGGGTGTTTTCTTTCTTAACCCTTCTGAAGGTTGGTAATTAAATCATTTAGAAACCCAGTAAGTAGAAATCAGATTGTTTTGGAAATAACTTAGCTTTTCTTTCTGGCTCATCTTTCTGGAGGAAGAAAAGTAAAAGGCTATTTTACCTGCTTCTTGGTAGAGTGAGAGCTATGGAAAATCAGGAAAGGAGACAGCATAAAAATGATACTCTACATTTTGATTCAGAGTCTGTCATTTCAAAGAAGCCTCTAAAGATAGATTGATTTTGATAATTTCCTGAACTCTCCTCCACATCACCTGGAGCCAATAAAGAAAAATCAGATATGATCTGACATTTGGGTGTGAAGGAAAAGCAACACCTTTATATTGTAAACTACAGTGTTTCTGGGTGTGTGATAAGATGCTGAGAGGTGGAGCTCTGGCTTTGTCTATGCACACAGGGAGAGCATGTGCCACTGTGTCCATGGAGAGCTTGCATGCAGACAGCAAGGGTGGAGATCTGAAATTGCTCTAAAGCAGATTCTGCTAAGACCAGTTTGCTTTGGAGATAAACATTATCTAAAGTCAATGACTGAAAAGACATTGTTTCTTTAAAACCTATGCCAATTTTCAGATCATCAATTTATTTTCAAATTGCAGAGTTGGGAATGGTATTTGGATATGTGGAAGGATATATTTCCCAATTGTCATTTAACCATACATAAATTAAACATCTGCATAAAAAGAAATTCATTTTACAATTTTCAAATTGATGAAAGTTTTATGGGAAGATATAATGAGAAAAGGATACATTTCATGAGGAAAGAATGCTGTCTGGAACAAAAGACCATGGTAAGAATTTAGGCGTCTAGGATTGAATTGGTGGCATCACAAAGCATGCCTCAGGCATAGATACTCCAGGAAAGGTCAAAAGGTCATCAACTGAACATAGATGTTCTCTGCTTCCTTAGAAACCTTCAAGAAGCTCTAGTACCATGCTGTGACAAGGAGGCAGGACCATTTTTGGATGTGGCTGCATGAACTAAAGAGTGCACAGCACTGAGAAGATGGAGTATAACATAGTAGTCAGAAGGCCCAGACCATTCATCCAAACTGTCTGAGTCTGAGTGCACTGACTAGCTGTGTGGCCTTGGACAGGACACACCTCATCCTTGTGCCTTAGCATCTTTTATGAAATGAAAAAGATAATAGTAGCTGTGCCATGGAGTTATATCAGCATCTCATGAGAAACTGATGTTGAGATCTGCCCACATTTGAGTATTGTATGTTTGTTAAGTGAATGAATCATAAAGAAGAGTGGCTTGAATGCACATGCCCTGCGTTCCCGTTGCTGGTTCCCAGTGCAGGCTCCTCTACTCAGTGGACATGCTACTATGTTTTGGAAGATTCCACTGCTCACAGCTATTACCTACCATCAAGTCAACAGTCTTTGACAAGTTATAAATGTATCTGAAGCTCATTCAACTCATACAACAGAGTACTTCCAAATATCTATCTCCTATTAATCTCATCATTAAATCTGATAAGTAGCATTTAACTCTCTGAACATTAATTTATATAAGAAAAGAACAAAGCAAGGAAAAAAAACAGACCGAAAACCACTGTCACATTACCTAAGCAGTATTGGTCCAGCCTAGCATCCCACATTAATCAACCCACACTGGGAATAACCATTCATCACTTATGACTTCACTTCACAGTGTTGTCGTGCAGCCCATATTTAACTGTGTAGTCCACAAAAGTAATATTTTTATTGCAAGATTTTTTGAAAACACAGTGTATGTGATGATAGAACCTTCCACTTATATAGGCCATTAATGATTTGCAAAGCCTTTCACATCCATCATTTTATTTAACTAGACATCTTGTAAGAGGCTCATTTGCCTCTGAAGAAGCAGTTTGGAGGACATATCCAAATTTGATTTTTAAACATGCTTTCATGTCTATCCAGAGTTATCACTAAAACCAATTTCTGTCAAGGATTCTTCTTAGGTAACAGGCTGTAGTCACTGTCCTCTGGATGTTTGCTGTAGGCAGCAAGGCCAGCCTGATGGAGATTCCTCGTGTTTTCCTCTTTCTTCTTTTCTTTGCTTTCATCCAAGCCCATATCACTCATTGTTTTGATAATTAGATCATATGTTTTCACATATTCAATATCCCCATGCATTGACTATTTCCATTAGACCCCAAACTTCATTTCCATGAATTTAGCCCCTCAAAACGCTAAGTTGGTGCCCTAGCTCTAGTCATTAGTATGTAATCTAAATATTAGTGGCATCCACCATATCTTTCAGTCCACATGTCTTCAGCAGATCATTGCTTTGGTGAGGACATACCAGGTTTTATGATGTAGTGATTGACTCCTTATTCTTCTAAGAAGTACCACCTACTTTCAAAAATAACCAAAATTGCTATATTTTAAAAAAGCATGAATAATCAAGGGTTCAACAAGGAAGATGCCAACCCAGGGCCAGTAAGAGGGAGACTCCCATCCATTCTGCACACACAAGCCACAGTGTTAGCATGTGAAGGGAATGTAAACTTTAACTGAGGCTAGCACAGACATCTAAAGACATTTTTTCTAATTTCTGCAGCCCAGAATCCTCAATTTCAGACCTGTTTAGGTTTCTAGAGATTCCATGTGCTTGGCTCTCCTTCTTCTGGCTTCCTAGCTTACCTAAAATGTAGACTTTACTAAATTTAACAAATGTTCATATCATGTTCTTTGTATAAATTCTAAGTATATTACACAGATTAGTTCATTAATCCCTGTTTGTTTGTTTGTTTGTTTGTTTGTTTGTTTGTTTTTCAAGACAGGGTTTCTCTGTATAACAGCTCTCGCTGTCCTGGACTCGCTTTGTAGATCAGGCTGGCCTTGAACTCACAGTGATCCCCCTGCCTCTGCCTCCCAAATGCTGGGATTAAAGGCGTGCACCACCACACCCAGCTGTAGCTCATTAATCCTAATAGTGATACTCACTGATGTAATGATTATTCATTTTTAAAATGAATAATGAATTTTAAAATGTAGTGGTCAGGTGATTTACACAGGTTCCAACTGCTTGGTATAACCAGGACAGGACTCCAACTACTAGAGTTTAGAGTCCATGTTCTTTATCTCAGCTCTATTATGCCTTTCTCTTCCAGCTATATTAAATAACTGCTTTCTCAGGTGTACCAAATACCCAACTTGAACTTGTCGCTTAACATGAGATTCACCATCCAGCATTGAAATGAAATCAATGTAGTGGCTCCACTCATTTTCCATGTTGCAGGGAAATTATCCAAATAATCCACTTCAGAATTTTTTGGAAATGTATTCCTTCTACAAACTTATTCCTCACTATGCTCACTGATCTGTCTGAACCTTACAGCACACCCTAAGCTCCAGATACCTGGCACTGACCCGTCCCAGTCTCCACCTAGGCATGCATGTTAACCAGCACAAGGTCAGCAGCTGGTGACCCTCTAGAATGTAGAAGAAAAGAATGAATCCATAGAGAATTAGATTGATAATTTTAGCATTCCTGGTTCTTCCTAGAGTGTGATTTTTTTTCTTTGAGCCTCCTGAGCAACACAGGGATGAGTTAGTGTGTTGTCTAGATTTGGAAGATAATAGAGATGAAATAGAAAAACGAAATCTGTACCAGACCTGCGACAAGACAAAGTTTTTATATTTTTCTTTTGGAAGTAAAAGAATAATCTTTGTAGAAAAATATAAGGAAGATAACTTTAAAATAAATAATAATGTTCCACTCTACCCGGCATGTAAGTTCATGTCTGTAACCTACAGTAAAACTTTGGGGTAACCCAGACTTCCAGATTCCCCACTTCACCAATCTGAGTATTTTTGACTCTAGACCTCATTATTGTTTTCATTATTTTATGCTGCCTAATAAATTACCAGCAATGTACTGGTTTAAAATATTTATTATCTGCAGCACCGCATGATCAGTGAAGGATGCTAAATTTCTGTCAGAATAACTCACACTCATTGATTGTGCATGAAACCAGGCTTTGGCTTTATTAACTGGCTCTTAAGGACAAAGAAGAGTGAAAGCTTCACTCCTTCCTGATGGGCTTATTCCTCCCCGCCGATGCCACTTCCAAAGAACATACAACGTTTCCTAAGAAGACTCCCACCCCGCCATTGCCACATACTCTAAATGCACTGTGTTCTTTGAGGAGTGATACTTTCCACAGCTGACTTTCAGTTCACTGGAAAAGCTGATTATGTCACAAGAGGGGGGGGGGGGGGGGAGAGGGAGAGGGACGGGGACGGGGAGAGAGAGAGGGAGAGAGAGAGAGAGAGAGAGAGACAGAGAGATAGAGAGACAGAGACAGAGAGATAGAGAGAGAGACAGAGAGAGAGAGAGAGAGAGATTATCTCCCATAAATTTAACAGATTAAAAAGCTTTTAAAAATCGAAGACTGGCAAAAGTCATGGCATATTTTATCATTAATTGTTTTCTTAAATTTCGTAAATTATGCTGGTTAAAATTCTGGAGCATATGTTGAAACTGCACCAAGTATTAGCATTATTCTGTTATTATAGTCTTTTATCAATGCATAAAATTTAGTACTTGTAATATTTCTAAGCCAGAAGCTAAGAGATGAGCATCAATTAGTTGTAGTCTGTACCTAAGGTGAGATTGACACTCCATAATAAATGTGTGAAGAATAATACACTTCAAGTATCACATTTTACAGACACTCAAATTAGTACATGGCCAAAAAAAGCACCACAACTAGGTAAGAGACAACAGCTCACTGCTAGAAAAATAGGCAGTTTAGAAAGTAAACTTTTTGTCTAGACCATGTAACAGACTATATCAGTTACACAGATGTAAAGAAATTAATGTTCAAAAAATACCTGGAAGGAAAATACAATAAAATTTAGTTTTCTTTGTGGATAAGAGTTTCTAATGAATAGAGGAAGACAGATAGATAATGGTAAGTTGTTTCAAGAGATAACTTCTAATTTCCAAATACTTAAAAAATAGAAGAGATTTAATTAAAAATATATTAGAGAAATATTTCATAAAATCTAGTATGCTAAATATTACCTACAAGGTTTTGGAAAGCTTATATTTAGTAAGAAAAATGCAAAAATAAAAAACTCAAACAGTATTATTATAATGAGGAAGACTACACAGATTTTTAAAAAATAAATACAAATGATCAATCAACATGCAAGCCAAATGTTCTTCATCCGTAGTTCAGCCAAACTTGAACCAAAAAATACTTTTTTTGAGAATTCATATCTATATTAAATATGTGCAGACTTTTCCTTTGTCATTATTCCCTAATATATAAAATATAAGAATACTTTTCAGAGCTTTTACATTTGTATTTAGTGGTATTAGAACTCTAAAGATTATGTAAGGTTACAGGAAGATCTTCATCGGCTATATGCAAGTTGTGGGCCATACTTGAGCACTGGCAGATTCAGGTATTCACAGAATTCCTAAAACCAGATCCCCCATACAGCAAAGGACAATAGGATCTCCATCTTGCTAAAACTGAGATACTGGCTTTAGAAATACTTTCTCAACTATTTTACTGAAAGACTTTAAGAACCAAAGCACTCAATTGCAATGAAGATATGGAGGAAAGGCGATTTCAAGTATTGTACACATAGGCTGGGGAGACAGGTCAGCCATCACTGTGTTTGCTTTACAAGCATAGAGACCCGAATTTGGATCCCCAAAACCCATGGTGACCATGTATGGTGGCAGATGCCTATAATCCCACCACTATCAAGATGGGAGATAGAAAGAGATGATCCCTGGAAGTTTACGGGGTCACCTAGTCTAACCTACATGTAAAATTTCAAGCTAATAAGAGACCCTGTCTCAAACAGGAAAGGTTCCTGAGAAAGGCACCTAAGAGTGTCCTATAACCTTTGCACATGTTGTGCAAAGAGCCACACTCACATCTGCAAGCACACATGTAATTTGTTCATACATTCACACCACACACAAGACTATATTGTGCTACATGCAAGTTGATGTAATTTTTCCTAAAGCTAGTCTAGTGGTAATGATCAACACACATTATGTACTATATGATATGATATTTCCAGTGAATAATCTGTCTTCCAGGGATTGGTACTGACTGGCATCTGAATGCCAAGTACTAAGTCCCATGAGTATTTATAGAAAGGTTTCTTAACACAGAAAGAATAGTTTCAACAACTGCTATATTCATGATGGAATATAATTTTATTGTCTTTATAATCACAATTTAAAGAAACAATTCATGTCTTGAAATGATGCTTTCAGTATATAAAAATAAGAAAAGCATCATGGTACATAAGTCCATAGCATTATCACAATTTGAAAGAAGTATACATATTGAGATATTTTAAAAGCCAATATTTGGGGGTCTGAGAGATGGTTCAGTTGTTTAGGAGTGTTAACTGCTCTTCCAGAGAACCTAAGTTTGATTCCCAACACCCAAGTGGGGCTGCTCACAACTGCCTGTAACTCCAGATCCAAAGGATCCAACACCCTCTTCTGGACTCCAAGGACAGCTGCACTCAGGTTCAGACGCCTCCACACAAACATGTACACATACATAATTTAAAAATAGAATAAAAACTCTAAGCCAATATTTTAATTGAGTTTCTTAAGCAGTAACTTTTGAAGTAATTTGAAGTGTTTTTATACTTTACTTCATGCTTTGACATATTTCCTAGAATAATAATATATATATATCTCTTATTGCCAGGGAAAACAAGATATTTTTATTAATTATTTTTAAAATTGTACTTATTCATTTTATCCTGATCATATCACCCTCTCTCTCTCTCCACCTATTCCCACCCCCCCACCCTCTCCTCATTTTCCCCTCACCTCCCCCATATCAGCTCACCCTGGCTCTTCAAGTCACATCAGGACTAAGAGCATCGTCTTCTGCTGAGGACAGACAAGGCAGCCCATCTAGGGTAAAGTGATCCTCAAACATGCAATAGAGTCTGTTTCAGGGACTGTCTCCACTCTACTTGCTCTGTAATCAACATGAAGACCAAGCTGCCCATCAGTTACAAATGTGTAGGGGGCCTAGGTACAAACCACATATGTTCTTTGGTTGGCACTTCAGTCTCTGTAATCCCCCAGGGGCCTAGGTTAGTTGGTTCTGCTGGTCCTTCTGTGATGCTCTAGTGCCCTCTGGGTCACTCTATTCCTCTCACTCTTCCACAAGACTCCCTGAGCTCCACCTATTGTTTGGCTATGTGTCTCATCATCTGTTTTGATCTGCCGCTGGGTGGGGCCTCTTAGAGAATAGTTATGCTAAGTTCCTGTCTGCAGGAATACCAGAGAATCATTAAAAGTGTCAAGAGTTGGCTCCCATAGGGTGAGTCTCAAGTTGTGCTAATCATTGATTGGACCTTTCCTCAATCTCTCCTCCATCTTTATCCCTGTACATCTTGTATGCAGGGTAAATTATGGGTTGAAGGTTTTGTGGGTGGTTTGGTGTCCCCCTCTGTAACCGATCTTTTAAATTATTATTTAACACTTATTTATTTATTACTAAATTCACTTATAACAAACACCAACAATTTCTTAACTATTAATCCTATAAATTCCTACAACCCCTTTAACCTATCCACTAAACCTATTGATGATTATAACAACTATTTTCATAACCTTTTAGAATGATACAGTCTCTGGGGCAGGTCCTCAGTCGTCAGGAACACAGTCTTTGTCGTAGATTCTTTAATGCACTTAGCAGTCCTTTTTCTGGATCTCTCAGATGCAGGTTCGTCAGGGTAAGTTGGTTATTGCAGTCTCACCTTAAATAAGGCTTCATGCTTTCTTCTCTGTGGGAGACCCCAGCTGTCTGCAGGTCAACTTACTTCTTTTGAATCAGGAACTCAGCTGCTCTGCCTCAGTCCTTAAAGCCAGGCACAGTTTCCCCTAGGCCACTGATCGGACAGATCAAACCCGTCCAGGCAAAAGCTGAGCCACAGGGTTTAGTCCTTGGCCTTTTGGTGTCTTGCTCAGGCTTTCTTTGCTCACCGGCTTCTTTCTGCTTCAGGGAGAGAGCTGGCCATCAATGGCCAGCCCTTTTTTCAGCAGGACTCTTGGAGCTCTCTAGCATCAGGGGCCTCTTCTTATTTCTGGGCTCCATGCACTGTCCTTAAATAGGAGGAACTCTGTTTCAGCTTAATTTGGGCTCCGCCCACTTAGCAGCTGAAAACAATGTCAGGCCAGATACTTTGTTTCTTCAAGTCTATTGAGTCTTTCCTGTTTTTCCTGACTTCAGCCTTGTTTCTCAGTCTATTAAGTCTTTCCTGTTTTTCCTGACTTCAACCTTGTTTTTCAGTCTATTAAGTCTTTCCTGTTTTTGCTGACTTCATGCTGATAATGCTCTTCAGGCCCCGAATTAAGAGACAGTATCAGAAACTCCTATATATTTTCTAAATCTAATTTATCTAACCCCTACACCCCTCCCTCCACTAGAGTCCTGCCAGGGTAGCAGCTGGTCTCTTCCGTCTCCATGTCCTTTGCTGCTAGGAGTCTTACCTAGGGTCATACCCCATCCTTCCAAGAGAATATTCTTTCTCTGGTCCCACTTGGAAAACAATATCCTAATTATGCATATATTGATAGAAATATACTTACAGTAGAAAAACTAGCTTTCTTAGATAATTTGGATAATTCGAGTCAAACTCTGTATTTACAAAAAAAAAAAAAAACTGACTCTAGTAAGAATTAAAATTTACCAAAAGTGAATTCCTTCAATGATACCCCCATTCCTCTTACTTGTCTGCAGTTGTCATTAGAGGGCAAATCTCTTAAGTCTCTCATGCTTCTCTGTGTATTTCCCCTAGTATGGCTATTTCATAAACAGCCATGGGATAAATAGTGTCTTCTTCAGAAGCAATCGGCAGGTAGACTCAAATACTTCCAATGGTGAAGATATGGGTGAATTAAGTTCACAACTTCATGAATGTTTTAGTATAACATGACCTTTTCCCACATCACCCTGTGAGAATTAGGACCAATGTGTGGATATAAATATTGCTTCAAGTAGTAAAATTCCCTCTGACTCTCATTCAGAAGTCTCACCCTCTGCAAAGTGCCATGGAGCTAGCTTGCAAGTAGGACAAAGTCTCAAATCCTTTGCAATGATCAACAATTATCTGATTGCAGATACATCTCTTTGGCTATAAGAGGTGTTCCCAACAAAACACACTTAGGAGAGTTAGTACTTAGGCTTTAACGATTACTTATAACTTATTATATAATGGAATTATAGGAGTCTTGGTTATAAAAAAAAAAAAGTTGAGAGAGTGAAGGAGGTTATGTATGAAGAATACTAACATTAACCCTCAGCAGCTAAGCTTGGGAGACAGTCCTCCACACAAATCAGCAAGACAGAATCTTCTGAAATGGAAATGAGGAGATACAAAAGGACAACCATGAAATTTGTCATCATCTTGAAGTATGAAAAGTTGTCACTAAACAAGAACAAATAAAGTTATAGGGATGGGATGTAGCTTTGTCAGTGCAATGCTTGCCTGTGTAGCATGCACAACGTTTGTCATCTAACCCTGGCATGGTGATAAGACATCTGTGATCTCAGCACTCGGAAGGTTTAAACAAAAGGACCAGAAGTTCAATGTGTTCCTTGGCTACATAGCAAGTTGCAGGACAGCCTGGGCTCCAGAAGACCCTGTCTCTTCTCATATAATAAATAGAAAAATATCTACATGATACAGCAAATGGAAAAATCCTTATAATTGGCGAGGCAAGTCCTATACACTGACTCAAGAGAACATCTGCAGTTCTGTAACAGCATGGTGATACATCACACCAACTGGTTGTCAGCTTTGGGAATTTCAGGCGAAATGTCACAGAGACTGGGAAAGTGGTGTGTGTGTGTGCGTGTGTGCGTGTGTGTGTGTGTGTGTGTGTGTGTGTGTGTGTGTGTGTGTTCTTTGACAGGGTGTTTTGTGATATCTTGGAGTTTTTTAAAATGAGAACAAAATGTGGCTTTTTACTCCCAGTAGAGAAATTTGTAAGGAACAGTTTAGAATTGACAGTTTCTCTGTGTAGCCTTGTCTGTCCTGGAACTCACTTTGTAGACCATGCTGGCCTTGAACCCACAGAGATCTGCCTGCCTCTGTCTCCTGAGTACTGGGATTAAAAACATGCGCCATGGCCACCTCTGGGTTTGGGGCTGTTTTAACTGTAGTGCTGTACCTCTCTGTTCATCTTGAGGAAAGTTGTTTATGTGGGGTTGTACCAATTTCTAACTGCTAATAGTTAGCTGTTTCTTCCTCTCTACTTACAGAGGGAAAAAAGAAAGAGGGAAGGAAAGCAAATAACAGAAGCCCCTGGATTCTTACATAGTGTGTGAATCCACTTAACACAATTATAATGTCCAATTAATCTTAGCAACATGCGCAATGAATCATTTCTCCAGGTGTCTCCTCAAAAGAGTAAATTTAGTTCCAACATTTGGACCACTGTTTAAACCAACTGTAATATTGCCAATATAATATGGAAGAAATAACAGAACCCAAATCCATGTGCAAAAACATTGTCTTCCCAGGTACAGAAGTAGCAGTGCACCACCTACCTGGGTATCATTTTCTCTTGCTATACAGGGAACAATGACTGAATTCTACCATTTTTGTCTCTTTTTGTACTTGATTTGATGGTATATCCTGCCATCTACTGATAGGTAAAAAAGATTTAATAAAAACAACTTTTTTGAATCATATTGTCATTATGCATAGATGACTGCTTGTCAATTTTTGTTGGAATATAGAAAAATAACCTACTACATCAGGGTTTTCCATCCAGCAACTAGCAAGGTGTCTGCTTCCAGCAGAAAAGTTTTGCTTATGTTCACAACATTTTACACTGAGAAGCAGTACAAGTGTAGGAAAATCAGCATTAGATTCATTGGCTTTGGAGTCAGACTGGTTTCTTGTGCCAGCTTACCCAAGAACACAAACTCTTGTTTTCAGTGTATTTTTTTACTCTGAAATAAAGTATTGGGGATGGGTCTACCACCTCTTATCTCCAAGATGTTCTAAATTTTACAGGGCATATGAGTCCTTGATAAACATTATTACAAAGAACAGGTCATTCAAAATTTTACAGATAACTCAGTTAAAATCCCAGAGTGTCACCCTTTGGTGAAAGAGTTCCTTATTGCCCTCTGCTTAAGACTCCTCCCCATTTTGTCTGTTACATCCAGTGCTGCACACTCAGTCTGTCCCAATTATACAGTGCCTTCTAGGAGCCGTCTGCTGCTCCTCCTTATGTTGACAAGCCATCTTT
The DNA here is from genome assembly GCA_907164525.1 of Lophiomys imhausi. Classification (NCBI taxonomy): domain Eukaryota; kingdom Metazoa; phylum Chordata; class Mammalia; order Rodentia; family Muridae; genus Lophiomys; species Lophiomys imhausi. Next base: position 708,534 of record CAJQZJ010000314.1, on the reverse strand, counting down.
GCCGTGAAAGATTTGTCATCACACAAAAATTTAGTTTGGAAATGGTGCTTAAACTGTTCACTGCAAAAGTCTTCCTCATCTTCCTCTGCAGCTGACCATACCTCCCAAATGGGCAATAGGTAGATTTGACTTGTTTTCTAACCTTTGAAGAACAGCAGCCCAAATGACTCCTTACTCACCTAAGGATCACTTACCTGGTAGCTTCAAATGTCTAGGACACACCACTGAGAGCCAAAGATGGATAAGAAAAAGCCTCATAGAAATGTTGTCAAGTGTCTCCAAAAACGAGAAATGTGTGTTACCAAGCCTGTTCACTAAAGTTCATGCTCCTGTCGATGGAGACTTTCTTGTACTCCCTTCAAAGACACAACTTCTCAAGGTAAACAAGTTCCAAATCTTACCCAAACTCAATATTGGGGTTTAGAGTTAGCAAACTACATAAGAGAGATTCAGCTAGGAAGCTGAGGAAGTAGCCATGAGAAGGGATAGCTAAGCATCTGACCGTAAATTAGAAAAAGAAAACACACACATGTTCTCTCAACTAAATATTTTAGGAAGACAAAGAACGTGTAACTTTTTTTAGAAAGATTAGTATAATCTATTGAAGTAATAAATGAACAGAAGTGTTCACTGTAGAAGTTTTAAACAAGAAAAAGTCACTGGGTTGACTTTATCAATTTGGATGATTTTAGATAGACAGCATATATCAATAACAGAAAAAGTAGAGTCTGACAGATGGGCACTTACTTCACTAGAACTCCCTGGAACCAGACATGTCCTGCAACCCCAAATTGGGATTGAAGCCAGAGCGTTGACTTTCTACTACTCACCTATATCCCCAATGCTTGGTTTACTTGGTTTACAGGGTCTTCTTATGTACCAATGTTTGACTCAAACTCACAATCCTCCTGCTTCATCCACCAGAGGTCTGTGGCTAAATAGCAAGTATCATCATGTCTGGCTGTTCAAAGTTTCCAAAGACCAAGTACTTCAATTCAAAACTATTGACTTCCAGTCTTCCTCCCTTTATTTCACACCCCCCAAACCATTTTTGTTTAAGACCATAGAGTACTTGCCCCACAAGCTAGTTACCCTAAGTGTGATCCCTGGGACCCATGCAAAGATGGAGGGGCAGAAATGACATCACAAAGTTGTCCTCTGACCTACACACACACACACACACACGAATAAGAAGAGGAGGAAAAGGAGGAGGACAAAGATGAGGAATATAGTGTACGCAAAATAAAGTTTTTCGTAAGAGTTCAAATTCTTGTCTGACATTGGTCAAAATCATGGTGCCTTCAGAATTTCCATGTGGCATCTTTGGTCTTCTCTATAAAGTGTCCCCCAGCCAGATCACTGTTATATTTTTTTTCCTGGTTCTCTGATATAGTGTATCAAGTTCCAGATTGCCAGATGCCTAGGGCTTACAAGTTTGAATGTGCCCTTCTTCCTTGGAGGGAAGTCTAAATCCTTGGCAAAACCCTGTCCAGTATCCTATTGTCATGATTCATGATTCTAGTAGTGGTGCCCTGGGCTTAAATAGGATGCTAATCTCTCAAACATCTCCCCTTAGTGCTATCCTAGGAAGAGAGAGAGAGAGAGAGAGAGAGAGAGAGAGAGAGAGAGAGAGAGAG
>CAJQZJ010000314.1:580274-677422 GCA_907164525.1 Lophiomys imhausi | reverse complement strand
TCTATCCTACTTAAAGCATGTCATTTATTTATTGAAATCTTCACTGAGCTTCACAACACTATTGTAGCATTAAACATCTAATTCCTTAGTGATTACTTCAAATTACAACCATCAGTATATAAAATCAGGAGAAACCATCCTCCTCCTTGAACACTGGAAATCCTAGTTGGATTCAGCAATTTTAAAAACCTTTTTGGCAATAGTTTAATATAACATGTGAGTTCAAAATAATAAGACATAAACCAGCATAAACAAAATAAGACTTATGGGCAATGATGATCATGCTAAACCAGACATTGGTGGCACACACCTTTAATACCAACATTTGGGAAGCAGAGGCAGTCAAACCTCTGCATTCAAGGCCAGCCTGGTCTGCACAGTGAGTTCCAGGACAGCCAAGGTTACACAAAGAAACCTTATGCCAACTCCCCCCCCACACACAAATAAAAAAAGAAAGAAAAAAGAAAAGAAAAAAATATTAATGGATAAATTCTAAGTTTAACATTTTTCTTAGAAGCAGTTCTCTATTTTTTACTAAAAATATAAGTTGTAATGTAGAGTTAAGAGAAATTTTCTCTGCTGGTTGAAGAGGCTTCAGGAACTTCACAGTAACTGGCCCTGGGGGTGAGGTGTCACTTATGTCCTCAGCTGGTTCTAGTAAAGATTATTTTAAAAAGAAACTTGGGAATAATTTCAAAGCCAGGGGGCAACATGTGAGTGCACATGGACAGCTTGTACTTTCATCCACATGGAGTTGTGAAATTGGATGAAAAAGCACAGAAAGGTTACATGTTTGCAGCAGATACATTTCTGAAAAGCTGAGTCTATAAATGTGCTTACATATTCATCATTTGGGTTCCTTCAATGATATCAGGATTTTAGAAGTATGCTAAAAATTAAATCTCCTGGTGATTTTTGTATCGATTAGTTTAAAGACAGTAGTTTGTCCAAAATCATTGCTCTAAAAGCCATTCAATCCATGTGGACTGGAAAGAAATGACATTATGGGTAATCAAAGACACCTTTATATGAAAACGCTCCATGTTTGTACCACAGGTCAAAGTTCCCTTAACAGAATATTGGTTTGGTTGTGTTCTTTATCCAGTGCCCTTTTAGTTTGCGAGATTAAAAAAAATACTATTTCTTATTGTTGTTATTTTTGTTATTATTTATACTTAGTAAATGTCAGCATTGTCCCAGGCACTAGAAGTGAATAACTGATTATAGCTGGTATTTCTTCGTAAAAATTATATATATATGCTAGACTCGTAGCCCTCTCTAGACGTCCCACCTTTTAAAATGCTTTTCAGTATGACTTGGGTCTTATGGTTTTTATTCCTGTGTGGAATTAAACGCATTTGGAGTGAATGAGTTCACCATGATATTGTTGCTGTGGATGGTTATTTCTTTTTGTGGGATGCAGTTTAAAATCACATAATCAAATATTTTTTATCTGAAAGATCTCTTAACGGTCATTTAGCTTAACATTATTTTATATGAAAGAAACATAGGCCCTGAAAAACAAAATGACTCTTAAGGTCTCATTTCATTGATAAGAGAAATTATAGGATGGAATTGTGAACCAGTAAATATAAAAACTATAATATCTCTGTAGTAAAGTTCATGTTTATAAATTTTACTAGATCAATTTTTAAATAATTCAGTGTGGTTTGGTTTTTGTTATATTTTTATATTGTTTGTATGTAACAAAGAACTCCTAACTAATGTGATCTTTAAAAAAAAAAAAAGAAAAAGAGAAGAAAAAATTGAACCCTTGATACCACTGAAAATAATGAGACTTTTAAATCCTCCAGAATGTGAAAGACTGCCCAGGGATTATAACTAATGCATTTTATTCTTATGACTTGCTGGTTCCACTGACAGCCACCCTGCGGGTGCAGTTCTAATCAATGGCTTTATCCACTTGGCAATCTATACCTCAGGAACACAAATTGGAGAAAACCATCAATGTGTAAAGGAGACCTATAAATCAGAATGTCAGATGGCATAGTTTCATTTTAATAACTAGTATTTAGAGATTATTGGATAAAATATTCCATGGACACAAATTTATGCTCTTCACATCCCAGCAGGATGCAACCATGTTCCTGTTATTTTTGTCTAACAACAGGAATGAGAAGTGAGCAACAGGAAAACAAAAAGCTGGTTTTTCTCTCCTTAGTGAGACTTTTAAATGACTTAAAGTTGATTTTCTTTCCTAATGTTGGTCACAGAGCCTTTTGTTTTAAAGTTTGCATATCAACATATGTGCAGAGATTTGTGCCGTCAACTTAAAATCAGGAAGTGTCCAGCAGGCTGGCAGGTTTTTCTGCATTGATATTTACTTATACAACTGGAACCATTAGTTCACAAGAATCAATATAAATAGCAAACAAGCTGAAGTGCAGGGAAAACACTACTTCTCACAAGTTTGCTCTGTTCCTTTCTCCCATATGTTACAGATATATCCATCATATATGTTAGAAGTTTACTGTTTAATATTCCCTTTCTTTGAAAACCTCCTAAGGGTCCTTGTGAAAGGTCAGAACCAGGAACACCTATACCAGTGGCAGTTGAAGACCTTTTTGAAAACAAAGGACAAATAACCAGCTGCTCCTAGGGGCTTCTCCTAGCTAGAGCTGCTCAAGGAAATAAACCACAGGGATTTTCAGTGCCATTTCAGGGACTCGTGTATCCCAGGTAGACAAATGAGTAGCTAGCATCAGTAAGCAGCAGGAGAATTATGGATGTGTACTTGGCCTCACTCTTAAAATGGATGTCAGTCTGGGAATCTGTAAGAGAAAGCAGGTCACAAACATTACAGCTGGAAGTTGAACACAGAGGGGTTGCCTCACTTGTAGACATGTGAAGTGTTCCATTGAGGTGTGTAGAGGGACTACATACTAGACAGTGTGCACTGGTAAGAGAGCAGCTACATCGAATACTGTTAACACAGAATCCCCACCACAATGACAGTAGAACACCATACTAAGTGTTCTTAGTATAAAGTAGTGGCTTAGAAGGAAGGGAATAGATATGTTCCTTATTCTAAGCAAATATTTTGGAAAAAGAAAGATCTATGTGCTTATGAATTTACAAATTCCTGTGTGAATGGAAAAGGGTTGCTTTCAAAGATGATGCCAAAAGAAGCCACAAGATACACATAGCGTCCAGTAGACAGAACATAAAATATTGCCTGGGTAATTAAGATGACAGCAGAGGCACGGCAGTGAGCCAAGAAGAGATTGCTCAGTAGTTTCCAGTTGCATAAAGACACATCCAACTCATTCTGGATTGCCTCTGCTCCTGCTGGGTTAATCCCATAATTAGCATCAAAGAGCTCCCATGCTAATTTTCCTGTACATTTTTGCGTTTCACATGTAGCCTGGATCTACCACTGATATTCCAATTCACTTTCTAATATGCTCTCCTCAAAGCTATCATCGAAGGACTCAGAGGGACAAAAGAGCCGTAAGACTCTGTAGCAACTCTGCTTTGGCAATAAACTTTACACTGAAGAAAAACTGAAATTTATTTTAATTCTCCCTTTTGTTAAAATTAGAGAATGGAAAGTTATCCGATCTACAACTTTTGATTACCCTGAGAGCTTATGGTATAGACAATGTACCTTAAGGCTTAGTTTTTACAGCTTTCTGCCTGGATTCCCTCTTTCCTCACTGAGGACTTTTAATAACATTTCACTGAGCTCTTGGTTTTATCCTTCCCTGCAAGCAACTACTGCCTAACCTCCTCAATGCTCTTAATCAAACCTCAGGAGAAATTCTGCTTCAGAGCCCTAACTACTTCTGTAAGTCTACTCCTTTCTGTAATATTCATCCATCCACCAAAAACAAAATCCTCCTTTGAGTTCCCCTCAGGACTTGGCTTCTCTAGCTTCACCTTCTAGACACAGAACTAAACAGGCCCATTCTCCTACATCCCTCCAGCCTGTCCCACATGGAGGAGCCTACTCTTCAGGACCTTCTTAGAAATTTGCTCATTGAATGAGTGGTTGTTGTTCAGCTTGAAGTGTTGAGGAACAGTGGTGAGGAAAAGACAAAAATCCGTCTAGGAAGTAGGTGCCCGTGAATCAGAAGTAAGCTTCGCTCAAAGTATGACAAGCTGTTCTCTTCAAAAGTCCACATCAAAAAAGACTCCTGGGAATTACCCCCTTGCTAATGGCTCCTCAGTTATGGAGTGGGCTTGGGAGATCATCCACACCATCTATCTCAAAATTTAGCATAAGCTGATATTTTCAGGTCTTGTGCAGGTAACTCCAATTGCTATGAGTTCGTGGTTGTGGCAGCTATGGCATGTACAGAGGACAGAATTTCACACATTCCTCCCTATCCCCCAGCACTTATCTCTTTCTGCCCTTCTTCCTCAGTGTTCCCTGAGCCTTCAAGAGGGGAGGAGGTTGGATTTAGATGCCCATTTAGAGAGAAGTCCTCAGTCTCTTACTCTCAGTCCTGTGACCAGTTCCTAGTGACTTTTGCTCACTGCAAAGAGCAGCTTCTATGACCAAGGATCAGAATGGCCCTGGTCTATGATTACAAACATCAATATTTAAAAGCTGCTTTGACATCATGACCATGTAGCAAATTAAAAATAGCAGAACACTAGGGACTATGATCTCCCCAGCCATGGGCTTTGACCAGGGCTACAGTACCAGAAATAAAATCCCTTCCTGTGTACCAGGCCTCAAATCCAATCAGAAAGCAGTTAGCTACCCCCATAACAGCCATACCACTATTGTACCAGAGACCATATCTTGCCTGGCAGGTTGGTATTACAGGATGCAGAGTCTAGTACACTGTGTAAGATGACTGATGTGTTTTCTCTCTCGGAGAAGCCTCATGACACCTTCTAACACTGTGAAAGAGAGTCACCAGGGAAGACAAACAGACTTTTGTATCCACAGACTGCAGTTATTTTTTTTTTCAACCTCCAAGTGTGCTGGACTGGCTGAGATGCAATCAGGACACCCAGAGGCTCTGGGTACAACATTGGTGGAAAGGAGTCTGGACCGATGCCCTGTTTATATTCTTGCAGAACCCCTGATGGCCCTGAGAGTGTGTTTTGAAAGCTGCTAATCTTGATCAAATCCTCTGGTTCATATTTGGAAGGAACAGGAACCCGAGGAGATTAAGCTATTTGTTGAAGCCACATAGCCATTTAGCAGTACAGCAAAGACATGCTCAGACCTCCTGCCATAATTCTTCACTTTGTGCTATAATTTTTTATGAAAACATGCAAATTCCATGGTAATGGATTCTCACATAGCAGTGAAAAAAAAAGGAAACACTTAGAACTCAAAGGTGCTCTTATAGTACATGTCCCAAATCTGTTTATATTCAAACCTCTCAGCAAGAAGCTTTGTACTTTGAAGACAAATATTCTGGCTCTACACTCTATGGGAGGCCACATTTGCCTATGAGAGAAGCTGGAGGGAGGGCATTGTGGGGAGCCTGAAGAGGGTAGGTTCCCCAGCTTCTGTCCTCACTCGGAGTTGGAGATGAGGCCAAAGCTCTATTGCCCAGAGAAGAATACTTCATACTAGAGACTTGATGTTATGCCTGGCCACACATTTTGCCTCATCTCCGTCCCTTACTGATTGCCACAAAGCACATCCTGAGCCACAAGGCTTCATGAGCAGACCCACCCAGGGAAGGCTAATGCTCACTTATGCCTCTCAAAACTGGTGTGTGTGCATGTGTGTGTGTGTGTGTTCGTGTATGTGTGTGTGTTTGTGCGTGCGTGTGTGTGTGTGTGTGTGTGTGTGTGTTTGTGCGTATGTGTATGTGTGTCCCCTCTGATGCCCAGTGGAGGAGTTGGGGACCTAATCAAAGTTTCTGTGCTGTTCTGCACTTAAGGACTCTTCAACGTTCTCCTTTGCCTCCTTATATATTTTCCAGCTTGACCTTTGGGCTCTTTTGTAGTGGGATTTTGACAGAAGCTGTGCCCCCCTGACCTGAAGGAAGCTAAGAGAGGCCTCTGGGTTCATAGTGTTGTAACTTAGTTTATTTTCTTTATCTGGGCAGCTTCCTGGCCTATATGAGTCAGGCCACTTCCCTCTGCCTGTCACTGATAGTGCCCTTGCCAATTATCCTCATGGTATTACCACTGGCAGGCCTTGCCCTTATCCAACCCAAGGTGAATGACTGGACCCAAATTAGAATGAATGCTTCCTATTCTAGAAAGCCACACTCTGCTTCTGTCATTTCCATTGCCCAGAACACAAGTCCAAATTACAGCAGTTTAGGACTATTTGTGAAATATGCTATTATCATAAACCTACACTGCCCTTCTTTTCAGGAAGAAAGCGAGATCCCTGCCAGTGTGTTTGTGAAGGAGCCGGTTCCCAGTCCTGCAGAAGGCAAGGAGGAGCTTGCTGATGAGAACAAGTCCCTGGAGGAAACACTGCACAACGTGGACCTCTCCTCCGATGACGAATTGCCCCGTGACGAGGAAGCCCAGGAAGATAGCACAGAGGAGAAGATCGGAGAAAGCAGGGCAGAAAAAATAAAAAGATCCAGCCTCAAGAAAGTGGATAGCCTCAAGAAAGCGTTTTCTCGTCAGAACATCGAGAAGAAGATGAATAAGCTGGGGACAAAGATCGTATCTGTTGAGAGGAGAGAAAAGATTAAGAAATCTCTCACATCCAACCACCAGAAAGCATCTTCAGGGAAAAGCTCTCCCTTCAAGGTTTCTCCCCTCTCCTTTGGTCGGAAGAAAGTTCGGGAGGGAGAAAGCTCTTTGGAAAACGAGACCAAGTTCGAAGAACAGATGCAGGATGACCATGAGGAGGGCTCGTTTGCAGAGGGTCTTTCTGAAGCATCTCTCCCCAGTGGCCTGATGGAGGGCAGCGCAGAAGATGCCGAGAAGCCAGCCATGAGAGGGAACAACTCCGGTGTGGGCAGCAATGCCGACCTGACCATTGTGGAAGATGAAGAAGAGGAGTCGGTGGCCCTGCAGCAGGCACAGCACTATGAGCATGGCTACATGCTCAACTCCGAGGAGGTGGAGGAATCCAGTGTGGAGCAGGTCCAGCCGGCTGTGCTGCGCGTGGATCAGACTGCCTGAGTGAGCAGCCAGATCATGGGCCAGTGGCAGAACACAGAGCTTGCTCAGGGCATCCGCATCCCGGAAGCCGGCTCTGAACCTCTTCATCTCTACCTGCTCCCTGTTGTGACTGTCCAGGTCCCAAATCATTGGCCATATAGTAGCCTCAGACATACATGGAATCACGGAACCAAACTGCCAGGAATCCACTTCTAATTTGCTTTTAGGTTCTGTTTCTGTAAAAAAAAATTTCCAAGATTGCAAGAAGAAACAGAGCAGTTGAAAAAAAAATCACCAATCTGTTTGGCTTAGTCAGAAAACTAGAAGATATTTAAGATAGTGGTCATAAAATGTGACTTTTGGGGGGAGGGCCATTCTATCAGCTTGGTGACTAGTGAAGCAGAAACGTAGTGAATTCTTACCATATTCTGTGAATGGTTATTCTTCAATTATGTGGTATAGAATACACATAATTATCTAGGCTGAAGATATAACTTTGTATTTTCAGAAGAAAACATTTACAAAAGATAGAGCAGAATGCTCAGCTGGCTATTCTCTTACAGAAAACATTGTTTATTGCAAGTGGGGGGACTGAAAGGCTGTGAGAGGCTGCTAATGACATGAGGGTTACTAAAATAGAAAAATAAGGTGAAAAGATTGGAAAAACGAGAGAAATGGAAGAGAAGGAATGCCGAAAAGATAATGACAAAGGGGAAAAAAAGGATGTGCTTAAAAAGTGAAATATTGACATTTTAAATCTAGTTTGCGCTTTAAATAACCATACTAAAGAAGCTCATATATCTCACAAGAATATGTTTTATCGTCTCAATATTTTCATAGTCTAGTCTTAATATCACCAGATTTTCTGGTATAAAAGCTGTGGTTCTTCTTACTAAATAAATGGCAGTATACATCTTTCTGTGAAAAAGTTCAAAAAGGATATTGCCTCTTTAACATTGGAATAAATGTAAGTCTGAAGTAAGTAGTATGTACTGTTTTATGGGAAGGTCAATCATACAATTTTTTTTAAAGTTTTCCAATTCAAAGTGACCTTTCCACTCCAAATATGGTATAGGTTTATAAGGTATTCAAACCTGCATGTTTAGAAAGGGTAAATGATATTTTTCCTTAAAAAAAAACACATAATGTTACTTTCATTCCAGGTAATATTTTATTTAAACATTAATTTCACAATATATTAACTTTTTAGCTTATAAAAGGATGTTAGTATTTTATATTTGTGTTCATTCTGTCTAACCTACTAAAAAGTTCTTTATCTATATTCCATTACAAAATGCCAATGTTTTGTTAAGGACAGGAGACCCAGAGTTCGAATTATGTACTCTCTTAGTGTTCAATACCGCAAGTGGTGTTACAAGCAGAGGTAATCTAGGTAGCAGTCACAAGCTGCACTCTAACTTTAAGAAATGGGATGACGTGAACAATCCTATCACCTATTCATCTATGTTCCTGTTTTGCAATAAATGTAACCCCAAATACTGAATTGTTGAACTAACAAAGCCTGTATGAAAGAAGATTAAATAAACCGAAAACAAGAAGTATATAGCAATGTCAGTTTGTTTGGCAAAACAATCTTAGAGGCAGAAGGAATTGACTTGAAAATGTTCCTCCAAATGGAAAGGGAATGTTGATTGTTCCAGCCCTGATTTCCCCTATTAACTCTGCTTTCTTTCTCACTTTGATTGCACTTAGAAATCCAACACTCATTCTTCAAGTTTATCTTTCTTGACACCGCCTTGCCAACTCTGTAGCATCTGAATTTATTGCAGCAGCTTGATTAATTTGATAGTTCCATCTGCATTTGATAGTATTGCACCAGGTCTTATAATACTTTCAGTAGCCCTGCAACCCTCAGGTTACTGAGCTGTATATTCAGTTTACACTTTTGTCCTCTGAAGTGTCATAGACTGCTTTACTTAGCACCGAAGCAGGTTTGCAGCACCTTCTGTGGAGTGACCGTCACTTACCATGCCTGAGGAGTTGGAGGATCCATGGTTACACAAAAATACTTTCTCATTTATTCCTACACACTGGATGCTTGTCAGTGGAAGCTGCATGCAAACATCTTAAGCTTTACTGAACTATCCCATTTATTCTATATTCCACAGTGGAACCTTTAAAATCCCAAGCAATAAAACAGAGAATTGGGCCAGATAATTGTTGGGAAAGACATACCATAGGGATCAGCGCAAACAGCAGTTGATGAAAGAGAATCTATTTGTTCTGTATGATTGTTGAATTATTTGCATACTGGTGAGGCTGTGAAGCCCCAAATTAGATATGTCCTCTTCCCACCCATCCAATAAAGCATCTCTAACTTTATGTGCCTGGTGCTCAAGAACTCGATTAGTGTTCCCCAAGTATCAGTTACACATTAATAAGGACTGAGATCTGTATCTTAGAAACATGACTCAGGAGTAAGAAGCATTTATTCCATGGATCACAAATCTCACAAAAAAACAAAACAAAATGAGCAAAAGTGTTATTTTTTTCTACAATATTTATTTCTTTTAAGTGTTCAGAGTTCAACAGGAATGTCTTTCTCTGACTTAAGAAACCAGTTTTGAGTAATTAAACTAGTTCCCTTTATATATGTAAATAAAAACAGGTTGGTGATAAAAATTAGTTCTGCATAAATCCCTGCTTTTTCAATACTCATTCTTTGCTGAGAGCCTCAACTCCAGCAGTGCCCATCTCCTGTAGGTTTGGGCTTCATATGATTCTGTCCACTATAAGAAAACTGGAGGCTCCTTCATAGCCAAGCTGCCAGTGTTAAGTAAAGGTTATAATGAAAGTCATTTCCCACATTAAGACACTAATGCCTGAGCCCAGTTAATTCCTCCTCCAAAGTTTGTTTACTGCCCTACAGCCCAAATCTAAGTGATTTTATATTGGAGATTGGGAGTATGAAGAATCGAGGTGCAGGCAGCAATCATTATTAACAGTTCCATAGCAACCACAGGTCCTTCCCTAAAATCCAAGACTCCAGCACTGCAAAACACGCTGTCGATGAAATTGGCATTGAGACCTTTGTGTGCTGCTTGATCCGGGTGTCCAGATAAAGAATTCTGCAGCCAGCAACTCATTCCTAAAGGGAACAGGCAGAAAACTCACACTACTAAAGATATTTTAGTCTTTATTTTAACCATTGCATTATCTTGCAGTATTTATTTGAAACTCTAAAAATTATTTTTAAACTCTCCGCACAAACTGTCGCAATTAAGAAGTCACACCTTTAGCAAACAGCTTGTTGTTCATACACTTGTATATTTCCATTGTAAAATATCAATTTGTTAAATATTTATAGAGCTAAGCAACCTTTACTCTTTCATTTGCTGAAATTCTTAAGTGCTTTGTGCAGTAATACACAAGAATGAAAGGAAAGAACTAATATTTTACAGTTTCCTTGACTTCAGGTTGAGCAGCCCAATGTCTAGCAATTTTACATACCCAGTACAAGTATGACCCACTTATTCAGAATCCTACTGGGAAAGGTTTGGTTTTCTTCCTTTTAATAGAGGAAGAACTTGAGATGTTTGTGGTTAATTTACTCCTGCTGGTAAGGTAAAGAGGAGGGACTCCAGAGATTTTTAAACATTCATTGTGTTCTTATTTAAGTACAGAGATATTGTGTCTCTCAGATTTGTGGAGGACACTCCCCAACTCTCCGTCTTGTGGGTACCAAAATTCAAGAATGTCATAAAATGGCAAATTTACCTACATATAACCTGTGCACATCCTCCTGTACACTACAAATTCTCTCTAGATTACTATTACCTAATACAACAGAGCACATTTTTTAAAAATATTTATTTGTTTTTATTTGTGTGTATGTGTGTATACCTGTGTTGGTTATGGTACCTGTTATGGTACCACGTGTGTGCATGTGCTTGGGGAGGCAGAGGGCAGTAGCACCGCCTGGAAATGGAGTTACAGGTGTTTGTGAGCAGCCCGCTGTGAGTGCTGGGAAGTAAACCTGGCCCCTCTTAACTGGTTAAGCACCCTTAAATGCTGAACTGTTTCTCAATAAAGCATCTCTAACTTTATGTGCCTGGTGCTCAAGAACTCGATTAGTGTTCCCCAAGTATCAGTCACACATTAATAAGGACTGAGATCTGTATCTTAGAAACATGACTCACACAATTCACACACAAAAAAATTGTTATACCAAATTGTTTAGGATGTAAAGACCAAAAAAAAAAGTCTACATTTTAATGCTTAAGCAAGTTTTGTGTTTGTTATTGTTGTTTTTCTGGTTATTTTGACCCATGGTTGCACCCATTGGTGTAGAATCATGGATACGGGGACTAACTGGTTTTTGTTGTTGTTTGTTTGCTTGTTTTTTTTAGGGCTACAGTCATGTGACTTGCCCAAGTTAACATAGCTAGTAAATAATACAAGTGTTCAATCCCAACCTGAAATCCATTCTCCCAAGACAGCCTCCTAGCTATGATGTGACTGCTTACTATGAATTGCTTTATAAGCTCCAATGGTCTACCATTCACTTCATTGTATGACTACTACAGCATCAAAGACAGCTGCACTTCATAAATGAGCCCCATGCTTGTCATTCCAGTGCTTTCAGAAACACACAGAGCTGGTGGGTTCTGAAAAACTACAGAGAGAACTCTGCTCGGGTTGGTGAAGGCTACAGAGGACCCCCCTTAGGTACTTGGTGTCATCTATTAACAAGTGTCACGTTGGGGCTGCATCTAATAAGAGCAAGCTATCAACAGAGACAGATCCTGCAAGCTGCTCATTCAAAAATGGCTCATGAAGTCTGCCTCAAACTTTTCATGTTATGGGAATCATACTCCTCTGTCATTCCTCTGAAATTTCTATGATCTACTCAGATACCTTCTCCCATAGGCTGGCAAAAAGAACAAGATTAGCATAGGGTAGGAAGGAAGAATTAGGAAGTTAGGTGGACCATGATGGTATGCAACATCCCAGTGAATATAATTTCGACACTACTGTGAAATTTTCTTCTCAGAAAGCAACAATGTCTAGGTCAAATAAATGCTTGAACCTCCATCTCTATGGGAAAGAAATCAAAGAAACTTCTCTAGGGCAGCACTCATTCATCAAGGCAAACACTGCAGGTAGCAGCCCTCTCCAAGGTTTTGGCAGCAGTCACAAACTTAAATATCTGAAGGGCTCAGACAGAAGTGAACCGGCTAAAGCAGGTGGTGGCAGTTCTGGAAAATCTATTACATGTGGGCTTCCTGATGAGACAAGCTTACAACTCATATGCCTGGAGGCATGCCTTCCCCTGACTCCTACAAAGGGGAAGTGTGCTCTGCAAGCCACAAAGGCTACCCAGCTCCAGTTGCCATGTGAAAAACCAGGTCAGTGATGCCAAAATTTAGACTACTCATTGAAGGAGCTAAAATTCAGATTTCTTTATAATGTGAAAATCTCCTGGCTTTTAATTCTTGGCAAGTAGTTCAAATCATTTTAAGCAGTTGCACACTATACAAGCTAAATATCAGTGCTTTGGGTGGATGTGGTCCAGGCACAGACCATCAGTTTCTGACTCCAGATCTCTGGAGATCTCTTGGGTTCTTCTTGCCTTCTTGAAGGCTATAAACACCAGAATAGAAAGCTAGCAATAGGATCAGATTTGCCTTAAGAGCACAAAACCTTCCTTGGGAACATAAATGCAAAAATGCTCCTGCCGGAACTTTTCAGAGCATTCCCTCTTGCTGCTTTCTGGATACACTCAAAGATTGCTCTTTTTGATGTGTATTTGGTGTGGTAAGGGAGAAGAAACCAATTATACTGGAGTGACTACATGTTCGTTAGTGAGAAGGCATCATGCTTTGTCATCAACATTGCCGGTCACGTGTGACTTACCTACAACATCTCCAGATGTCAGAGTTAAGTAGACATGGCTCATTCATGATAGAACGTTTCTCTCCCATTTGTGTTTCAACTAAAAAATATCTGCTTTTGTCAATAACTATAGAGACCCTATAGATGACAAAATGCAAGTCTGTGTTCTGCTCCATCATGTGTCATGGTGAGGTTGCCAGCCAACACCTACTCTTCAACTCTTCATTGTTGATAATGAGGAACAGAAGGGGAAGGATGTGGCTCAATTTTTTTTTTGATGCTAAATTGAGCCTTCAAATCTCAGAGTTGGAGAAAGAAACTGATACAGATTTAGCACAGGGTCATGGTGTCCTTTGTTAAAGAAAAACTTTTCATTCTTGTAACCACTTGTAGTTCTGAGGAAGGGCAAGGATTATCTGGGTCTCAAAGGGCTACTTGCATGGCAATTATCTTCATAACCCTAAGGACATAGAAGAAAATACAGCAGTCTAGTGAATAAGCCTTACTTGGTAAATTAAATATCCTAGGACCTTTTAATCAATAATTTCAAGTTTCCAAATAGACAAAAAAAAAGAAGTTCCCACCCTAGGATGCATGTAGATATGTCATATCACAGCTTAGGGGAGTGGCCCTGAAATTAAGCACAGAAAGCCAGTGAGGTATAATGAGTATGATTAAATGTACCACTTAGTTCACTGCTAAGGTTTGAATATGAAATGCACTTGAAACAAAGCCTCAGGTGTTGAAGGATTGAATCCCAAATCATGGCATTATTTGGGGAGGTGCTGAAAACTTTGGGAAGTGGCACCTTGAAAGAAGAAATCAGGCACTGTACACATGCCTTAGAACAAGGGTGCTCACCTATGAGTCTAGACCACTTTGGTGGGGGTAGGGCAGAGTGGGGGGGGTCGAATGATCCTTTCACAGAGATCACCTAAGACCATTGGAAAACACAGATATTTACATTATGATTTATAACAGCAGCAAAATTACAGTTATGAAGTATCAAGGAAAATAATTTTATGGTTCCTCACCACAACATGAGGAAATGTGTTAAAAGGTTGCAGCATTAGGAAGGTTGAGAACCAATGCTATGAAAGTTATCCCTGGTCTCCAGTTCTTCAAGGTGTCTCACTTCCTGTTCACCATAAAGTGGGTATCTCCTGCTGCATTTAGGTTCTACCTCACCAGAGATCTTTCATCAATGAAGCCGGGGACTATGGACCTCTGAAACCCTAAACCTAGGTAAGTAACTCTTCACTTGTTTAGGTCAAAGGTTTCATTTCAGCAATGAAAACAAACACATTCACTGTTCTGTTTGCCATCTCTCTTTTTGTTCTCAGACACTAAGGTCTTCTTCCCAACTACCTTGTAGCTGGGCCTTACTAAGGTTAAATGAAATTGGTTATGCATGAGTTATCCAATAACTACAATGAATATTTATCTGCTAGAAGCATTTTATCAATACATATTTCATTCTGTTTATCAATATTAGTATATTTATCAGACATTTTTGTCAAGCCCTGTTACATGTGCATATAAAACAAAAGATTATGTTTTTGCCACCTAGAGACTCTCTGTTTCTAGACTATGATGAGGATCTGAAAATTTCCTATAAGAGGAATGTGAACTTGCTGTAGCAAAGAATGAGGGAACCAACAATTCAAGAGAGAAATGCTGCTTGGTCTCACAGAAACAGTGTGCATGTAATCAGCCGAGATCACTGAGTGGGAAATCTGGACCTTGGCTCTGAGAGTCACTATCTTACACCTTCCAGAAACTAGGTGGCTCAAACACAACAGAACATTTTTTCATGGTTTTAAAGGCAAACAAACCCAAGGATGGGGTACCAACAAGTACCTCTGTTACTAGGTAACACAGGGCTTGACAAAAATGACTGATAAATATAACTAATATTAATAGACAAATGAAATATGTATTGAGAATCTGGTAAACGCCTTGCTTTCTGGCTTATGATGGAAGGGGCAAGTATCTAAGTATTAAGACATTTTTCCTACCCAGGTAGCTGGAGCTCCCATGGTCTAAACACCCCTTAAAGGCTCCTCCTCCTCCTCATGCAGTACATATGCTTCCAATTGTGTAGTTCAGGGTCACAAACATTGACACCATAATAGATTCAGTAAATATATAGGACAGAGAGGGAAGGAACCTAAAGTATGACAGGCAGAGATGATTGGACTTTGAAAGTAGAACCATCCAGGAATGGGAAATTTCATTGTGCTAATGTAGTAAAACCAAATGATAGAAGAAACTGAGAGGAGGAAACCTGCAACACCTTTAAGAGGCAACACTGACAGCAAGCACATTCATTTGTCTCAGCTGACAGGTAAGTATTGAACACAGACTATGTTCTAAGACCCAAGACAGGTACTCAGTTCACAGGGCAGATGGGAGCAAACTGAACAGGTATGACCTTCCTAGCCCTGGGTCCTAGCATGCCTGAAATAAACTATTGGCTCATTTGCTTCCATGCCAAAGGCTTTGAAGTGTGTGTGTGGGGGGGGGGGGGGGGGGTTGGAACTCTCCCTCATGAAAATGCGCTGCTAATTTATAATGTTGTGTGACAGCAATGAATAAATGAAACTATTAAATGGAAATTAATGAGAAAATGCTACTTTTTAAGATTTAGATATGGTAACTTCACACCCAACTTTGATGGGGTTTGAGTTCTTTTTACAATAAGTTATCCTTGTTAGTTCTAAATTAAATTTATTGTTTTTAATGTAATTAAATGGCATTAAGTAGGTCAAAAAACATAATTTCACTTCTCTGATAACCCCTACTGTAAGTGTTCATTTTCATAAATACAAATATTGCAGAAAACTATTACTTTTCTACTTCTGGGTAATAGAGTTACCATGAATGTAGTGAGATTACACAACTTTTGTTTATTAGCTCACAATTCTAATGGGCAGAAACCTGCATGGTGTGCCTGGTTTCCCTTCTCTGGGCATCTGATGCTGACTGAGGTGTCAACTTCTAGTCTCACTCCTTACTGTTCAGATCCCTGCTTGGGGAGGCTGCTTGCTCTAGTTCCTGGCTAGATATCATCAGGGGAGTACTCCTCACTTGTAGCTGCAGTCCAAATTTCTAAGCACAGAGCCCTCTCCGGCTGCAAGCCAATGACGGCACATTCAGTCCATTCCATGCTTTGAATCTCTATCCTCATCTTTTCCAACTGACCATAGAGGAGCACATCCTTTAAATGGCTAAGTGAGACCCACAGAATCATCTCTCTTAAACTGTTGTATCTCGTGATAGATGAGCAAAGCCCAGAAAAGAGGTGGACCAAGGATCATGTCTCAATGTTCTCTAAGATGCAGGGAAAGTTGAGAGTTGTCTGTGAGTTGTATTGAATCCACAAAGAAACATAATAAGGATTCTGAAGAAAATGCCCCAAAGATGTGGTAATGGGGATTAAGTTGTATAAACCCCACTTCTCCCAACCCTATTGTGATACTTAAGCCTAACTGTCTACTTGATTGGATTGACACACACCTGGGAGATTAGTGCTACACATCTGAGTGTGTCTGTAGGGGTGCTTCCAAATGTTTGACATCATCCCTTAAGAGCCTAGTAATCTGACAGCATTATTGAGAGGCTCTCAAGAGCAGGAGGTGCAGCCTAAGTAGAAGTGCCCACTGAGGTACAACCTTGGGGGCTGGCTACATCTTGCCCTGCTATCTTCCTATCTCACCCTTTACCCTGTTTCCTAGCCACCATGATATGAACTTCTCTTCTCTATCAAGCCTTTTCCACCATGATGAACTCACACCTGTGAAACTGTAAGCCAAAGTAAGTCCTGTGGGGGGGGGGTATGTATATTTGTGTATGGCTTTTCAAGGTACAGATGCCTATGCCTGACCAAGCCACTGGATGGATTTCCTTAGAGATCTTTGCCTTATTGCCTTGAATCAAAGGCTAAGGTGGCAACCTGAGAGTTTTTTGGAACTGTCTGTTTCCACACTCCAATGCTAGGATTACAGGCACATACAGACATACCTGGCTTTTAACCTGGGTGCTAGGGATTCAAACTCAAGTCCTCTGGTCCTCCTGCTTGCAGAATTGCCAAGTGCTCTTTCTTACCCATTGAGCTATCCTCCCACCCAACACACTACACACTTCATTGATGGCCACAGTCAACCGTTATGTATTTGTCCAAGAAAAAAAATCATAAAAGATGCACATTCATCTCCATATTTCCTCTTTAAATTTAAATAAACAATCAATAAAAATCACATTTCTTTTAATCTGCCAGACCTTTTCTTAGTGACAATTTGAATCTGCAATACTGTCACAGCTACATACAAGTGGGGCTTTGTTTCCTTTAATAGTTGCCTAAGAATTAACAAGACATCAGCAATGAATCATCCCTGAAACAAAGACAGATTATTAGTCGCAGAGATTTGTAAGTCATGGACAGAGCTGGCATCAGAGCTATTGTTCCACCTGAGACACCGACAGATGGGTTCTCCAGGAGTATCTGCTGTGGGAGAGAGCCAATTAATTTCCCTCTCCAAGAGCAAGTTCAAGTATCAACTCATAAAGGAAGTGATCTATTTAGACACAACAGGGTTTCAAGGGATTCAGAAGAGTACCAAAAAGAGGAGGAGGAAAAGGAGAAAGAGTAGAAAAAAAGACGAGGGAGGGAAAGGAAAAGTATGAAAGCAAAATAAATCAGATTAAATTTAAAATAAAATCTGGAGCCCATCTTTGCTTCAGAGTGGGAACACGGTTTCACCCTCCCATCATTCCGTCTTTCTCAGGAGCAACATGGAAGAAATAATAAGTATTGCCCTTTCTACAAAAGATGCATGTCTTTCTTTTTTGGGTTTTTTTTTAATTTTATTTTTTATTATTAGTAGTATTTTTTGGTTTTTGTTTTCCAAAGGAACATTGGGTTTGGGGGAGGAAACACACACAAACGCTGCTCACATCAGAATAAACCTGAGTGTTTTTAGTAGGTGTCTATCCACATTGAGCATCCCATTAGAGTCGGGTTTTTTTATGTATACTTTATTTTTTTATTTCTTCAAGTTACATCTCAGTCACAATCCCTTCCCTATTCCCCCTTCCTGTCCCACCCTTCCACCCTCTTACCCCCAACAGCTTCCCCTTTCAGTCCAACAAATGGTTCCTTCTCTTATAACAGTAAATACTAAACAAAACAACAGAAATAAATACGCCACACTTATGAGAGTTAAATGGCCCAGCATACATTCCCAATGTCCAGTTCATACATATTTGGCCCCTGACTTTAACATTCTACCATCTAACCATCTCCATGAGTTTAAAGTTCTATATCTGACTCAGCTTTCATACTAACTTGCATCACTATTAAAAACATCTTCTTAGACTCAGAACACCCTCTTGATTCCTAAACAACTCAAAATTTAACTATGAGACTCTAGCTATCTATTTTTCAACCACCTCAGAGACCTGACAGGGATAAATATATCTGACTAAATAGGAAGTGCAGGGCCCACAGCTTCTAAAACTAAGAAATGACATATCAGTGGCTGCCTGGACAGTTCCTGTTTTCTCTCCATACGTTACAGCATCGATCTTCAGCCTTTAGTCCTGTTTCTCTGATGGACATTGATTGTAGAACAGGGATTATGAAGGACTTACCTACCCTGTCTTGGCAGAGCTAGGCTGTCGACTTACCTGCTTCCAGGTTTTGTCCTTTTTGGACAGCATTCTGTCTACAGTTGGAGCAAGGGGCTTTTCCTACCAAGAGATAGGCTTGCGACTAATTCAATCAAGTTTTGTCCTTTTTGGACAAAGCAGTCTGCAGTCGAAGAAGGGGTTTTTTCAGGCCAAGAGATAGGCTTGCCACTAATTCAACCATCTCACACTGGAGATTCTTCGATGCTTATCTTCTACTTGGAGTAGAATAGAGGGTGCTGTCAGGAGCTGATATGTCTCGATATCAAAAAAAATCTTAATTTAAGACAACATCTTTGAATGCCATATTCTGCAGATCTCTTGGGGTTTTTGAAGATGCCCTATCTACCTCTTGTATTTAGATAAGCAAATGTTGCTTTTCTCTTAACAACTTGATTTCTGAGTAGCTTAGAGAATATCTGTGATAGATTGTCATAGTAGCTAACAAAGTGACACGCTTGCATGACTAGGAGTTTGTATTTCTTAACTATCCTAACTAAACAGTTTAAGACGGTTGGTATCAACAGGCCAGAGCTTCACATTTCATTTTTAAGTATCTCTAGGTACAATACCATTAGGAAGTGTTACCTTTAATTTTGTATCAATATACAAAGATCTATTCCAATGTGGCCAAATATACTCTTAATTTTGTATCAATATTCAAAGATCAATGCCTATGTAGCCCAATACAATCTTAATATTACGTCAATATACAAAGGTCAATACCATTGTGGTCAACTATAATCTTAATTTTGTATCAATATACAATGATCAATACCGATGTAGTCCAATACAATCTTAACTGTTATGTAGGGACACTCCACCCCAGAGGAACAAGAGGGAAGGGTTAGGGGGTAGAGGATGGGAGGGTGGGGCTGGGAAGCAGGAAAGAGGACAATATGATAGAGATGTAACCTGAAGCAACAAACAAATAAATTTATTAATTAAAAAAAACAGGTAACAATTTTAAAACACTGTAAATAAAATAAAGGTTACAGCCGTTTAACCTGGTTTTATAAACCTCCAAGAATTGAAAAAACTTAGAGCTAAGGTAAAATACATGAAATGTGTGGTGTTAGCCCTTGCCTTTAACTTCAGCAGAGATGGGAGGAGCGCTATAGAGTTAGTGGTCTTATAAATTCTAGAGTTACACGGAACAGGGTGGTGAGGGTGCACACCCTTAATCCCATCATTCAAGAAGAGTACACCCTTAATCCCAACACACTAGAGACAGAAACAGGCAGATCTCAGAGCTCAGGGTCAGCCTAATACAAAACAAACTCTAAATAGAGAAAAACTTCGATCCAGGAGTGGTGGAACACATCTTTAATCCCTTCAGATGGGAACCACAGGTCTTTGATCCCAATAATTAGAATGCAGAGACAGACACATAGGATTTGGAAGGACCTAAGTTTAAAAGCTACTTACAAAAGGCCTACTCAATACAAACAAATTGTCCTTTGAGATCTCAAAATATATACACTAAGGCTTGTTTAGCTCCAAAATAACAAAATAATTTCTTCTTTAATCCAGATTGAAAGATAATACTTTATATATTGTCAAAAAAAACAAATTTGCTTCAGGAGAAATATTACCTGACCCCTCCACAAAAAAAGGGTAATTGTCCCAGAGTTAGGATTAGGGCAGGGCTCTGTTCTTATCTTTCCAGGAGATTCAAAGCATCCATTCAAGGAACCCAGGGACAACTGGACAACGGAAACCTCAACAGAAAACAGAATCAGACACCAAAGAAGATGAGTGGCCCAGATGATTCAGCCTTGCAGACTCCCTCAATAGCTGTTTCCATCAAAAGTCTACAACCACAACAACTCAAAATCGCTAAGATCATTCAGCTGTACACACTGCCCCAGCCAGAACTTCAGTAAAGCCTGGAAGATCAGCTTCTGCCTACAAACTTCTTAGGATATCTAAACAGCTGAGCACAGAAGGACCGAACATAAAAGGATTGTACTAACATTTTAAACCATTTTTCCATTCTTGTTCGGGCCCCAAACAGGTTTGCTATGACCCAAATCAGCAGGAAGTTATTTTAAGAGAGCGACGTCCCATGCCCAGAGGGTGGGGAGAGTGTTTCTCCACCCCCCTTTTGGTTATTTGAAGGATAACAGAAAACTTTGTTATTTAGGGGAAGAGATTACAAGCTGTTGAATAGTCTTGTTAAATGGGTTTTGGAGGTTAGACCCAGGGACTTCCTTCTTTTCCTTTTCTGTATCCTTCTTTCTCTCCTATGTAGGAGTTCACGGACTTGAGAAAAATGGGACATAGACATAGTATGGGAAGGACCAAGAAGAAGGGACAGATTATTGAATACGCCCTTATACCTTTGTATATTGATACAAAATTAGTATTATATTTGGCTAAAGTGGTATTGACCATTGTATATTGTGCAAAATTAAGATGCATGTCTTTCTAATTATTGCCATTCTGAAAGTCTTAAACTACAGAGTTTGATCTATGGCTTTAGAATACCAATGTTTTCTTATCTATTTCCTGTATGAATAAAAAGGCAATGAGATAGCCACTATTTTCATTGTTCTTTGAACAGGACTAGACTTTTAAAAATAGGTGTACATTACAAGTCATAACTCATGGTTCCTAATGTTCCAGTACAATTCCCAGATTCCATTTTTCTATTGAAGTGACAAGCTGTTCCGCTTTTGTCAATACTTATGAGCACTGTAGGCAATGATAATGGCCTCAACTTCCATCTGTGTTTACTTAGTGTAGAGCCCATGAGCTGACTGCTTTTCCTCAAAGCTCAGTCTGCTGGTGTGAAATTGAGAGAGCTCTCACACACAATGTTAATGCTTATGAATTTATGCTAATGTCTTAAGAATGTGGCCATTCACTCTTACAATTGCAGGTCTCCTCACCTCTATTGTAGGAAGCACATCTCTGAAGCCTGCCCACTAGGACACCAGGGAAGGAGCATTGGAAGCCACTCAGCAGCAGCTTCACAAGAAGCCTCTGGACCGTCTGTGTGAGGCAGTTGCTGTTGAGATGAACAGAACAGGAAAGCTGCCTCAAAGGCCCAATGCCTTGACTCATCTTCCAGGAGGTAAATGGCTTTCCTGTTGGCTGCCTGGGTCAGCCTCTCTAACAATGCCATCTGGACAGGATGCCTCCCATCAAGCCTTTTGTCCCACTTCTCTGCAGAGTATCCTCTAAGCATCTACACAATACAGAGGGGAAAGCAAACATTCCCACAGAAACCTTGGGAGAAACTCTGATGCCAGCATAATATTCCTTCCAAGAGATGGTAAAAGACTGTAAAAGACTTACCATGTGGACCTCCTTGTCACAGTTTGCACAGCTTATATCAGGCTACATCCTAGGGCATTGTACATCTCTTCCACAAACTTTCAAGACCTTTGATTTCTAAGCCCACAAACTCTTTAAAAACACGTAGACTCCTGTCTTATATTATGTGTTGAGGTTGGACTTTGCTGTCCTGGACAGCATTTCTTATCTTCTGTGGGTACCTCACCTATCTCATCTCTGGTGAAGTGGTGAAGGCAAACGCACAGTCAATACCAAAGGAGACCATGTACTAAGAATGCAGCAGATACCACCTACAGAGGTCAAAGGAAGAAATAGTTGGAATTTGATGAGTCAGACAGGAAAACTCACTGCTCATGTTTTTCTGCACATACTGGGTAAGATGTACATTTGTGGTCATTCCCAGCAAAGCATTGTAACAACCCTAAAGGCAGTCAAAGAAACTGGTAGTTGTGGGGTTGCATGGTGAATGACACAGCTTCATGAGTGATGGTGCAACCAGCATTAAGTAAATGATATTAAGGAATGGTTCCGGCAAGGGGCTCTGCACTGCCTCAATGAGAACAGACTCTGAAGAGCCGCATGTCATTATGAAGACTAACAGCACTGCTGCCTCTTTCTCTCAGGTGACAGATAAGAAGGTGGCCAGGACCCACGACAAGAGAATAAGCTATCTTTGAAAAGAATTAACAATTCTCCAGTAGTGGTTTACTCACTGAATTAAGGCCAACTAATGTCTTATTTCTAGACTGACTGCTAATATATACACCATTTCCGGATGGCTTACTATTCATTAACTGCTGGGAAAACTCAGAAAATGAAAACCAATTTTGTTTGTTATCCACCTTAGAAGTTTTCATTGTAGATGGAAATCTTCTTTAAAATAATATAGATGTGTCCTAATAACATATATTTTAAGCCGGGCGGTGGTGGCGCACGCCTTTAATCCCAGCACTTGGGAGGCAGAGGCAGGCGGATCTTTGTGAGTTCGAGGCCAGCCTGGTCTACAAAGCAAGTCCAGGACAGCCAGACATATTCAGAGAAACCCTGTCTCGAAAAACCAAAAAAAAAAAAAAAAAACATATATTTTAATGTGGAAGTATCTCATGGATTACCTTTGTGCTTTTATTAAGGGGGGCAATCAAAGTTTAGCTGTGAAAACTTCTAGCAGTCCAATGGGTTAGTTTTCGGTTACACACACACACACACACACACACACACACACACACACACACTTAAAGATTCTTGTGATAATCAAAATCAAAACTATTCTCCTGGAATTTAAAACTTTCAAATGCCATTGAAATTCTCTAGTAGGGAACAAAATAGTTTAATTACATCATAGTATATTTGACGACAAAATATGTATTTTCAAGTATGTTTAACAGTAAAGCCTAAAGATAACGATGCTGGCAGTGCTGCTCTTGTTTCCTAAGACTTTACCAGATGTGTTTGTTTAGATAGAGATAACATAAGGGAAACTAGTGAAGAATAATTTGAGCTCTCTAATGGTTACTTGTATTTTTCATGAGGAGTCATTGTTCCCTAAGTATTGCTTTCTTCATATGAAACAGTGACAGAAAGGACCCAAATATCAAGGACACACCTTACACTGCCTGTTATGGTTTAAAAAGGAATGCCATACACAGGTACATTGTTGAAGACTAAGTCTGAGCTGGTTTGCGTTATTTTGCAAGGTACACTGGGAGCTGGGATATAGCTGGAGGAAGAAGGCTGCCACTTCTAGTTAGAACTAGTCTGCCTGCCTGCCTCTTTCCCACCCTCCTTCCTCTTTTCCCCCTCCTCCTCCTCTTCTCCTCCATCCCTCATCTCTCTCTTTACTGTCCTCCATGAAGTAAGAGTCCTCTAAAACATGTCCCCTCCACTGTGTTGTTCTACCACACCACTGTCCCAGAAGCAAAGTCACCAAGAAAGACAGCCTGACACCTCTGAAACTGTGAGCCAAAATAATCAATTGCTCTCTTTCCGTTGCTTTTCTCAGGTATCTGTCACAGCCTCAGGAAATGTGACTAAGACACTAACCCACATAAATGCTCTAATGATCATGTGATGATGTGAAAAGAATTTTGAACAAAGATGTTAGCAACTGACACAAATTAGCTCTCCGTTTGTAGTGCTAAATGGCAAGTTTCAAGCTTTTTGTATGGAATTCAATCACAACAAAATGTATTCATCTTCCCTTAAAAGGCGGAGGCCATTTAGAAACAAAATCCCTGGGAAAATAGTCTTAGAATGTGAAATTCTGTGACTCTCACAAATAAACCACAAATTACATAAAATTAAAAGCAATTTTCTGACTTTTCAGCACTGACCCTCAAATGGATGCATCTTATTCAAAGATCAAATGCTATCTTCACATCCCACAAATCCAGCAAAAATCATTTCTAAACATGAGGAAATTGAACTGAAATGAACATCAGATGTCTAAATAGAAAATAGAAAACACCTGCTTCCTTTTAAAAGGGTGTTTCAGAATTAATTAGAAGGTATTGATTATAAATAAGCAATAACATGATGGAAATGAAGAGCCAATTCCTGTAGACCAAAATACAGTATTGAGAATCAGTAGTACCCAACCGAGTGCCTCATGTGTGGATCTCACGCTGGCTACAGAGCAGAGTTTCAGAGTGTGTAACTTGTTCCAAATCCTTCACTGTGCAGTGTTGCACCCCCACACACATACAGAGAAATAATGATGCCTTTAAAATATTTCCGTTATGGTGTCCTTCTCCATCACCTCTGTGCTCCGTGTGTCTAAAAGTAGGTTCAAGCTTACAATTCCTGGGGATCTCTCCTGTCAGCTAGCATCTCCATCCTCCCAGATGCTGACTCAGCCCACCCTCACACCACTAGCTGGTAGCGATACAATGAAACCTTCACTTTCTGCAAATTCTGCATCCTGAGTAGAACAGGCTCCAGGCCATTTTCTTTAAAACAGAACAGATTTTCAGACATTTATACAATCATGTTTCTAATTGCAGAGAGGTTCAGAAAATACATATTATTTCAGACTTGGATGGACTCATTGATCCCAAGTGAAAATCTTTTACTGTGTCATTCAGATGACTATCATATATGAAGGCCACAATAATTATTCCTATTGTGGCAGAGCATCATTGTAACTTGAAGAGCCAAGCTTTGAAGAAGACTACTATAAATAGAGTCAAGTTTTAGGCAAACTAACAAAATTGGGGGGAAAGGGGTAGGAATTAATCAGAGTTTAAATTCCATCTTAGTGACTTTGATTATCTGCCAGCCTCTTCTGCCTCAGCTGCTGGGTAAAGGCTACACAAAGAATATTACACAACTGACAGAATTTTTCTCTTTCAAAGGCTTATTAAAGGTCAATATAATAGACTTCAACAATTCAGAAAGGATGGTATACTTTATTCTGCTTGATGTGATCTTGTCTTACTGTATTCATTAGGACATTGTGAGTTACTATTTCACATCTTGATACCCTAAAATCAGAGCCCAGTGGCCCTGGGGAGATGTTTCTCTTAGTAAAATACTTGCATTTGAACCTGAGTTTGACCACTAGTCCACACACAATAAAACATGGCAATGTGCATCTAGAATCCAAATTGTTAGAAGGGTCACTGAGGCTTGCTAGCCAGCCAGTCCAGCTGATTTCTCAGAAGATAAAATGAAAAGTGATTGAAGAAGGCACCTGTCATTGATCTCTGGACTCTACAATGGCAAATACACATACACATACACAAACACATATATGTAGATACATGCACATATAAATCGGAGCCAATGACAGTGATTGTACGTAAAATATATTGAAAGGAAGCTACTGAGGGAAAAATTGGCAAAAGTTAGCAGTGTAATGGAGGTCAATATGGCGATATCTTAGAAAACTTGGAATAGCTTTGCCTCAGGACCCAGCCACACCACTTCTGGGTATACACCCAAATGACTCCTCACTGAATCATAAGGAAGTTTCCTCATCTATGTTCATAGCAGCCTTATTTGTAATAGCTAGAAACTGGAAACAACCCAGATGTCCCTCAACCAAAGAATGGATTAAAAAACTGTGGTACATCTACACAATGGAATACTACTCAGCCATCAGAAACAACAAAATCATGTAATTTGCAGCCAAATGGATGGAACTAGAGAAGCTCATCCTGAGTGAGCTCACCCAGATTCAGAAAGATGCATATGGCATCTATTTGCTTATAGTAGGATTTTAGCTATATAGTAGAGGATATCAATACTACAACCAATACACCAAAGGGAACATGGACATAGACTTTTTTTATTTTTTTTTCTATTTTTTATTCTTTTTTATCTGTTTGTCTGCTTATTTGTTTGTTTGTTTTTTAGTTCTCTCTCCTGAGCAATGAGACACTTTTCATTGGTGGTACTGTCTCGTAGACCCTCAATGTATGAGGAGGCTCTTGGCCCTCATATGACCTCTGAACTGGGGTGAGAGACTGTTATATAGGGACACTCCACTCCAGAGAAATTGGATGGAAGGGTTACAGGGTAAAGAAAAAAAATGAAATGTGAAGTTTCAGCCTTTTGCTACTAATTGTCATAAACTATTTAGGATAATTAAGAAATGCAAACTAATAGTCATGCAAGCCTGTCATTTTGTTAGGTACTACAACAGTCTATTATAGTTATTTTCTAAGCTAATCAGAAATCAAGTTGCTAGGAGGCAAGCAACATCTGCTTATGCTAATATGAGATATAGATAGGGCCCCTTTAAAACCCTCAAGAGATCTGCAGAATATGGCATTCAAAGATGTTTTCTTAACTTTAGATTTTTTTTTGATATCGAGACATGTCAACTCCTGACAGCACTCCCTATTCTACTCCAAGTAGAAGATGAGCATCGAAGAATCTCCAGTGGGAGATGATTGAATTAGTGGCAAGCCTATCTCTTGGCAGGAAAAAACCCTTGCTCCAACTGTAGACAGAATGTTGTCCAAAGAGGACAAAACTTGGAAGCAGGTAAGTCAACAGCCTAGCTCTGCCAAGACAGGGTAGGCAAGTCCTTCATAACTCCTGCTCTACAATCAATGTCTGTCAGAGAAACGGGGCCAAATGACTGAAGATCGATGCTGTAATGTATGGAGAGAAAATGGGAACTGTCCAGGCAGCCACTGGTATGTCATTTCTTAGTTTTGGAAGTTGCAGGCCCTGCACTTCCTATATAGTCAGATATATTTATCCCTCTCAGGTCTCTGAGGTGGTTGAAGAATAGATAGCTAGAGTCTCATAACTGAATTTTGAGTTGTTTAGGAATCAAGAGAGTGTTATGGATCTAAGAAGATGTTTTTAAAATTGTGATGCAAGTTAGTATGAAAGTTGAGTTAGATATAGAACTTTAAACTCATGGAGATGGTTAGATAGTAGAATGCTAAAGTCAGGTGCCAAATACATATGGACTGGACATTGGGAATGTACGCTAAGCCATATAACCCTCATAACTGTAGCCTAATTATCTCTGTTGTTTTGTATTGTATTTATTGTTATAAGAGAAAGACCCATTTGTTGGACTGAAAGGGGGAGCTGTTGGAGGGAATAAGATATACCTTAAACGTAAAAAAAGGGAAGAGGTTGGGGGGTTGAGGGGGAAAAGGGTGGGAGGGTGGGAGTGGAGGGGGGAGTAGGGAGGGGACTGTGATTGAGATGTAACTTGAAGAAATAAAAAATAAAGTAAAAAAAGTTAGCAGTGTAGGTATGAAGAAGGAGAGTCAAGAAGATGAGATGAGCAAGGATGGAGTCCCTGGTAAAAGCTAGTTTTGACCTGACCCATGGTTCCACACCATAAAATAAATTATTGATCCCTTTATCAAGGGAGCCATTGGTAGGTCCCTGCCCATTGATCACTGGGAGCCCTTCATTGGGAGAGGATCATAATCTCCTGGGAGCTGCAACTTCTAGGAGAGGAAACTTCTAGGAGAGGCAGCTATGGGTCATTAACAAGCCAACATTCACAGCTGGTGAAGAAAATGCGGGCCTTGGAGGGTCCATGTAGACCACTCACTATGTTCACAGATAATGAAGAGTGAATGGGTCTTAGAGTATCCACACAAGATGCACACAGCATCCATCACAGTCATGATTGGTGAATGCCCCTCCCCCCCAGCTTGCTAAAGGCAACTCACTCACAAATTATAAAACCACCCAGAGCCTGAAAGAGTCACCTGGAGAACTGGCAGGTGAAGTCATCAAGATGAAATGGCTGGCAATCTTAGCCTGTTGCCCTTAATTGGACTGCGCCCTATGACTTGCATTTCCTTTGCTTGTTAACAGTCTCCAGCCCCTGACATAATGTAGCACTAACCTGTTTTGGTGCTCTTAATTCAGAATTATTCCTCCTTCCCACATAAGAAAAAAAAGCTGCCAGTTTTAAGAATACCCATTAGGTTAAAGGCAGAAGGCAGAATGCTAACATTGGACTTGTAGGGAAAGAATTGCACTTCATAAATCACAGAGAGTATTTCTTTTTAATGGAAGAATAAAATTTCCAATTGAGGGAATTGGGGCATAGAAAGAAGTTACCTTTTGTAAAGCATAAAATTCATTTGTATCTAATGAGCTCTATTTTATGGAAATCCTTCACCCAGTACAAAATGTACATCTCTGTTGTGACTGTCCCTATTTCTCAGCGGTGAGCACTGGGAATTGTAATCACACCACAAGTGATTTTCCTTCCCCTTCTCTCCTCTCTGACTTTGTGCTGGAGAGTTGGAGTAATTCACTTTTTCATGGTTGCTCTGTGGTATTCTGAGGCAATCAAAACAAATCTAAGCCTTTATTACCCAACAGGTAGATGGGAAATAAGAATCCAAAAGGCTGGAGAACAATAAATTTGGTAGTGCTGCCCAGATGAGTGTTTTGATGTTACATACAACCACACATGTATATACACAGAGGCATGCATGCTGAGCACACATACACACACGAAACATCACACACACATACACACATTTACACATATAAATTTTTTAAAGCCTTAGACACATCTTTCAGCCTTCTGACATTCCTCCTCTCCAGTTTGAGGTGATAGATTTCACTTGGACATCTAGACCAGTCAGTTTTATATTCTAATTCATGATGAAAACAAAAAAGGAAAGAAAAGACTTACCTGTATAGGAAAGTCTGTTTCTATCTCCTCTGACCTAATCAGTGAGACGGCATTAAATATAATGGTTTCCAAATCTTAACTGAAATGACAGTTTGATCGCAAAAGGCTTTGTTCAAAGGGCATGGGAGTCCATGGAGAGGATCATCAGCAATGTTTTCCACACGGACAATTTGATTTCTACAGCTGAGGGACCAGATATTTGTCCTGGATTCTGCAGCCATTCTAAGACAGTGGGAGATTGTGTGCGTGTGTGTGTGTGTGTGTGTGTGTGTGAACCAAACACAAATCTCACTGTCTCCTACTAATCCAACCTAATTCTAGCCACTCAGCCTACACATTATGTATTTCCTATTTTGGGAAAAGCATTCCTGTAACAGGGAGTGGGCAGTGGACTCGTTTCTATTCCACTAAATTGAGACACCTTAAAGATAAGAAAAGCTGCACTTTCTGTGACAGCGAAGAAGCAGCAAGCTTGCAACTGTGAAAAATCACCAACCGGAGAGGGGAGGAAGAGAGGAGAGTGGTGGCTTGACTTCCAGTTACAGAGCAGCTCTGAGCTCTCCTTGAGTTCTATCTGGCTTTCTCCTCCTCCTCCTCCCCAGCTCCAACCGACATCCTTAGAGAAATCATTCCCTAAGGTCTAGAAGCAGAATTCTTCTTTGCAATCCACACAAGACCTGCAAATTGTCATTAGAGGTCATGGACTCTTCTGTCTTATCAGTGCTTGGCCAGGTAACTGTTATTTAACAGCAGGGCTCAGCGGTGAGTCTCAGGGCCACAACTGCCTTCGGACCTTCTCTGTGGGCGGTGCACAGGGCCAATTTTGTTCATATTTCAATAGTTGCTATAAGATCTCTGGGGATTCAAATTCTGGTTTGAAAGAATGAATGACAGCTGTTTTATTTTCTTATTGGTACAAGAAAATGCTACTTTGTTTTCACTGCTTGTATTTGGTTGAAGGGAATTAATGAATGGATTTGTGAAACACAAGAGAGGAAAGAGAGATGGGGGAAACTTCCTACTAAAATGCTTCAAGGATTCACACACACAAAAAAAATGTTAGTGATAGTTTTAAAAATCAACTCTAATAGAAATTTACCTCTTTAAGGAGCTGGAGTTCAGTCTCTTAGCAGAAAATTTCACCTCTGCAGAAATGCGACCAAGGAAACTGAAAGGAAGGTAGACAAAATCTTAAAGCCAGAGGCACAGCTTCCTTGTTAGTAGAATTAGCAGACATTTATTTTGTTTTTACAGGTGCCAGGCACTGTTAAGATTTCAAGTATGTGAGTGTTATCACTTCCAGAACAGGAGCTCCTAACTCATGTGTGGGATTGAAGCCCAGCTGGAATATATACTAGCTGTGTGACTTCTTAAATAGATTTAAACCTCCCCAATGTTTCTGTTTGTTCATTTTAAATAGGTATTAAAAATAGTCCCCAACTCATTTCCATTCTAGAGAAAAGATATCTGCACTCTAATTCTCAATGCATCATTATACATAATAGCAAAAAATGTAGAAACAGCTTAAATAGAGAAGGAAATAATCAGATATTTCTATGTGCTGCATATATACAATGGGAAATTATTCAACCTGGGGCTTGGGGAGATGGCTCAGTCATTAAGGTCCTTGCCATGGAAATATGAGGAACAGAGTTCAGATCCCCCAGAAACAAGCGACAGAGAGACATAGCAGCCTGCATAGAATTCCTTCCTCAAAGAGCAGAGACAGGAGGTTAGAGCAGGCAAGCTAGCAAGGTTTACTGTATTAGAGAGTTCTGCATTTGACTGAGAGTCCCTGCCTCAGTGAGTAAAGTGGGAAAGTGAGAGAAAATGATTTCCAACAACAACCTCAGGATCCCCATGCACTCAAACACATGTGCCTGTGTCCCACAGACATGCAAAATTATCACTATACAGCCACACACACACAAAAAAAAAAAAAAAAAGAAGAAGAAGAAGAAGAAGAAGAAGAAGAAGCTATTCTAACTGAGGTGGAAGAAAATAATTCTGTTATTTATGATAAGACAGATGAAGTTGACGGCATCCTGTTAAGTGGAATAAGCTAGTCACAGGATGACAAAAGCAGTGCTGTTTCTTGCAAGCCATCTTCAGAGTTGAACTCACAGAAACAGAAGAAAGAACAGAGGTTGTTGAAGGCTGAAGGGAAGGAGAAAGGGGGATAATGTTCCAATGGATATAAATTTTGCATTACAAAAGAAGCTCTTGGGCTGAAGAGATAGCCAAGCAGTTAAGAGCACAGGCTGTTCTTCCAGAGGACCGGGTTCAACTCCCAGCACACACATACCAGCTCACAACTGCCTGTAACTCCAGTTCCAGAGGACCTAGTACCCTCACACCAATGCACATAAAATAAAATTAAATAATTTTCAAAAGAAGAAGCATTGTGCCTGTCACTAACAGAAGAAGGTAGACCTCACATCTAATATTCTCCATCAACAGGAAAATAAAACTTTTAAAAAGAAATCCTCACCTCACATATTTGCAAAATATGGCAAATAGGAGATCTTTTAATGTAGACTGATGCTATTATCTACTTATTTATCATGTCAAGGATGAATTTCAAAAGGTTTAGTGAAATTCTCAAGGCCACAAGGCGAGTAATGAGCAAAGCCGGGATTGGAATTCTGGTGACCTGTCTTAAGAGCCCACTGGAATTAAGTAACAGAGACCTTAACATCTCAGGAGCAAATTCCTGGCAGCTCCTGCATCTTGAACTGGGGATGATCTGATATGGCAACAACTATATAGCAACAACATGCCAGTGAAATCTTTTTTGGTCAACTATTTGTGTCAAAGCCTGAGATCAAGGTCACAACTACTAGTTCCTGTAAAGCTGGCTTTGGCATATGTTCAAGGAGTATTGAAGGAACCCATTCCTCAGTGGGAGGGCTTGATACGGGAAAAGCTATTGCCAGAGACTAGCTTCTCAAATGTCACCCATCCCTGGCTCTCACATATGACACTCACCCCTGCCTCTCACATATGACACTGAACCCCTGCCTATGTTTGGACCTAAGGCCCCAGATATTAGGCTAGCATTTCACCATTGAGGTTTATTTTTAGTTCTCTTTTTACTTTTTATTTTTAAACAGCATCTCACTAAGTTGCACAGGCTAGGTTTAAACTCTGTTTGTAGCCCAGGCAGGCTTAAATATGTAGTCCTCATCCTCCCAGGAGCTATAACTACAGGCCTAAGCCACCAGGCCTAGATCCATGAATTTTTTAAAAATCATGAATTCGTACTTTAATGAGGGCACATTTCACACAAAGCAAATAGAAACTACTGTTTATGTAGAAGTATATGCAAGTTCCTAAGTAATGTGCTCATTGTGTACACACATTATGGTATGCATCCCATCCCACTGTATCTCCCTTAATCTTTTTCATACTTCCATGAAGGAGAACTATTAGCTTCATTTTATAAATGAGAACTTTATTTCCTTCTGTAGAAAAAAGATCACACATAGAAGCAGGTCAGTAAGCACAACTGTTCCTACTAGTCATACTTCTAACACAATTTCCGTTGTAAATACTGATATGTCTCTTAGGTGCTGTACAACTAAAGAAGCTGGAGAGGGGGTTATTATTCCTACTTTAACGATGGAAATCCTGAGACTTGTAGAAAGTGACTGGATCCAGTTAAAAGATTTTAAAGTAGCTTGTGGGCCTGGTTCTTGAAGTTTTTCATCACAGTTCATCTCCTACCTTTGGCTAAACTTTCCGATTAAATAACTAGAAAATACCATTAAGTAACTAGGAGCTATGAAGATGATCCAGTGGTTAAGAACACTTCTCTGCTCTTAACAGAGGACCTGAGTTCAAATATCCAGTACTCATATAAAAAAAGATGGCCATGGCTTCATGCTCATACAATTCATTGGAGGGGGGGGGGGGCTGATACAGGGTTTCTCTGTATAACAGCTCTGACTGTGCTGTCCTGGACTCACTTCGTAGACCAGGCTGGCCTCAAACTCACAGAGATCCACCTGCCTCTGCCTCCCAAGTGCTGGGATTAAAGGCGTGCACCACCACCACCCGGCTATGTTCTTCATGCAATTTTAGATTCGGCACATGGGGACAAGCAGATCCCAAGAGCTCCTTGGCTAGCAGGTTAGTAGACTAACAGAAAAGGCAAACTTCCAATTCAGTGAAAGATCCTGTCTCAAGAGATTAAGGCAAAGAGCAGGAGAGTAAGGAATCCAATGTATATGTGCACATAGGCACACATACCCCATCCCCCACACATATACCACACACCACAATACAAAACAATATAATAATCCAGTATCTGTTCTAAAAATACAAATCATTGACATCTACATGCTAGAATTCCAGAGGAGATCTCCAAACAGCCTTACCAATTACGTTTCTATTGAAACAACTTATGAATATAAACCCATGAAGTTGGCAGGATTGATTGACACCTTTGAGTTCAGTTCTCCTAGATTGGTTGCAAATATCACAAATGTGTGTTTACAGGCTATGAACAACTAACTGACCAAAAAAAAAAAAAAAAGGCCACCATGCTCTTGGTAGGAGAACATGAGACTGGGAAAAAAACAAAGTTTGAATGAGGCATGGTCACTGAGAAGATGCAATGGGTTTCCTGACTAAAATAAGATTAAAGAAAAAGAAAAAAAAAAAAACAAGTACAACCAAAATGTTTGCCATACTGTAGCAACCACCGTGGCACCTGACTGACTTGAGTTTAACCCCATTTTAGCCTAGAAGGGAGTGCTCAGGATTGAAAACTACCGTGTGTCTGTCTCCCCCCTCTTTCCACAAAGTCAAGCGCAGGAGACAGCAAGCTGGAAAGAAGGGAGGAAGGTAGAAAGAGACAGAAATGGGGAAGAGAAACTAGTTGGCTTTGATGCCCAGTACGTGGTCACAGAGAGTCCCTGCTGTCCTGTGAACGTAGGAGCTGTCCTTGCCAGCTGAGAATTCCAGTCTCATAATGGCCACTCAAGAAACACTTATGGGATGAAGAACCTGGAACTCTCCAAGGGACGGGGGTGACATCAGCCCAGCCCTGGAGGGACTTGAAATTGAAAACTTCTGACACTTACCCAGACAAAAATTGACAGCCTATCCAGATAATGCACTGAGAACCTTGAGCAATCAAATACGTTCATCGTCTGATTTCCTTAAAGCATCACTTATATTGTAATCACAGACTGTTCAATTCCCAGCCAACCTATGAGTAACCTGAGTTCACAGACTATTAAAATGAAGTCACAATACATTTTGAAAACAGCCTTCAGCAACATAAATATGAAGCCATTTTGAGCAGAGATGAGTAGAATGTTTTTATAGAACCATTAGAAGGCATTTGTGAGTGAATCACGCATAAGAATTTCCTCCCAATTCTTTTGAAAGGTAAGTAAGATCTAAAATCGGCAGCTAAACTAGTCTCCACTTGGACACAGATTTAATTATTCTGGCTAGCTCAGAGGAGATCTAATGATTCTAATGGACTCTTAAACTGCCCTAAGTGGTTCTCCACACTTGGCTGTGTCCAGAGCCACAATAGACTTGAATTATCTCCATATGGAGAAGAAACCACACTGGGGTCAACAGGCAGTCTGACAACACTGCTTCTCGGCAGTCCATAGTCACTTGCGGCAGCTGATGTTAGTAGCTCATGAACCTGCACACCCCTCTCTGTTTCTCACTCTCCTCCACTGAGGTCCCAGTATGCCTTTGCACAGAAATCCACCACACTGTCTGAAAGTAAAGTCTCCTGGGATCACTCCCCAGTGTGCAACCCATGAAAAGCCCTAAGATGTAAAGAGGAAAGAAATGAGCTTGTAAATGCAGTCTGGAGAGGTCAGACTAAATATTTTTGTTGAAGGTGGCCTCAGGAGTAATATCTGTTCATGAAGCAGATATGAACATTTCCGCTAAGGATCAATAGCGGGCGATTTGCACTGTGCTCAGCGTTCCCCGGGTTTCTGTGCACTTTCTCATCTACATAAATACCTGTGTCTGTCTATGTTGTAAGATGCTGCTGCCAGTCCTGTTGTTATCCTTGCCTGAGGGCCGAAAGGACCAGTGTGTGCTAGCATCCTTCCTTTACACCCTGCATCCAGGCAAAGGCTTCTAGCACTGTAGCAGTTCTAACTCTACAATCTGAGGGGAGCTCTGAAGCCCTGGCTCAGAATGAATCAGCCTCTCTCTGTTGACTAACCCCAAGGAGCATCTCCTGATTTTGTCTCCCAATATCCCAAACCTCTGCAGATCCAGCCATTGGAAACCTCGAAGCCTCCGTATATTGAATCTTCTTCCTGCTACCTTTGCAGATGTCAGTGTGCATGCATAAACCTTACAATGTCTGCCTTCCCCTGTCTGTTCACCTGTCCTGGACCACAAATGGGTGTCACAACAAACATTGTCTTTAAAGAAGGAGTAACACGCAGTTGCAGGAGAACAGACATCCTGCTTTTGTTTCCAGTTTGGCCTTAAGTAGGAAAATTCATCAGTTCTGAACTTCAGGTATCACATAAAAAGAGTACAAGCAATGATATTCAGCATGAATGGGTGTCATAAAAATTAAAGTTGAGGCTGGAGAGATGGCTCAGTCAGGAAGAGATATGCTTGCCACCCAAATATAAGAACCTGAGTTCAGACTGTGAAACAGTAGGGTCCAGCAGCAACCATCCATCAGTAATCCCAGCACTGGGGAGCCAGACACGAGAGGAGTCCTGGGACTTTCTCACCAGCTAGTTTAGCCAAAAGAAGGAATTCTAGGTGGGTGAGAGATCCTGTCTCAAAAAATAAGGCGCAGAAGTGACTGAGCAAGACATCTGATGTCTGTCCCACACACATAAACACACACACACACAAACCTGGAAGGGACCTTGCTCACATTGGACATGCTCTAGCCATCTTTATTTATTCTAATAAAACCAACCAGTTCTAGAAGCTGGGGTTCAGGCACTCTTATTTAAAATAAAATTATCCAAGTAATTCTAGGTTTGAGAAGCAGGGCTAAGAACAATTGCATAGGCAAAGGAATATGAAGCCGGAGCAGCGAGTGTGCGGGGAACACGTGACTTTGGAGGGAGCTTGAACCCGAGCTTACTCTGTCCTCCCAGCATTTCAGGAGCAACCTGGTCTTTTCATGGCCTCTGGGCTTTGTCCCTGCCTCTGTACATCCATAGACAGTGTGCTGGCTGGCAACAGATTTACAATAGTGTGCTGCTGTCGGAAATCTTTGACTGGGGCAAGCTGGAATATGACCCCTTTCTCCTTCAAGTTTATCATCAATCAATGGTGCTCCGCCAACTCTATCAAGAGGATCCTAATCTCTTTTGCGCTTACGCTTCAAGAAAAGATTAGGCAGCAATCAGGAGCCTCTGACCGGTAAGTTCACAAGGACTTTTCTTTTCACACAAGGGCAACACGCAGTAGGCGCCCAGAAGCCTCGGAGAGTAAATAGGTGATTGTATGCAGGTGCTTCATGTCCCCCACGAAAGAAGAAAGAATTTCCTGTGGATCGGCGAGGATGTTCTTGTCCTAGAAGCTCTCTTCACTTTTTTTCTGCTGTGTTTAAACATAACTCTGTAAGATAATATTGGGATTCATGTATCCCCACTTCACTCCATTGATTGTAAGTCAGGATCATACCTAAAGGAGTGACTGAGCCTGAGTAAATGCCAAGACAGTCACTTTACAAACGGAACTGTGGGCTTTGTGGCTTGCTTGTCCTTCTGTTCCTTTCCTGATCACCTCCGGGAGTGGCCACCGAACGAGCTCACGGTCACCGCCCCACATTTCATTGTTTCCTATGTGCCTTTAAGGAATGAATCACTCTTGATCTCAGTCATAAAATTGGAAAGCCACACAAGTGAGATGATCCCCCCAAGGCAGCTGAAATATGGGGTAGATTGAAACCGACAGTTAATTTGTAGCAGTAAAAAATAATGATATCATCATAAAACAAGTTTAAGATTAGACGAGGCTCAAAGATTGTGCGCCCACAGGATATATAGATGAGTATTGTCGAGCTTAAATAACAAAGCAAAACAAAAGTGAACCTCCCGGCTTCACCAAGCGCACCCCTGTGTTCTTCTATGGTACACTACCGCCATCTGCTGGCTGGAGCCAATAAAAAGTCTAGCATTCTAAATCCTGGAATATTCCACTCTGCCGAGCCTGCTGTTAATTGCTATGCACACGGAAACGTATTTTTAACCTCGCAATATCATTGAAATTGTACAAATAAATCAGAGATCCCTAGAATATCAAACAAAAGAAAGAACTTAAGAGGCGAGAGATTGCCAAAAGTCCCCCCTCCCCCGCCCGCCATCCGCCAGCCTCCAAGCTGCCCTTACAGATCTCCTGCACGCACTCCCTTTCTGCCTTCCTCCTTTCCAGCTGCCTTCTCTCCCTACACCCGCACTTCAGTGATAGGCAAAGCAGCAGCTCTCAGCTAAAAACAGCCTCCTCCTGCAGATCTTAGGGAGGAAAACCACTGACACTTGTGTGGTTCAGGGAAAGCAAAGCCCCAGTTGCATTAAGTGAGAAAAGAAACCCTGGGCTTTCAGAACCCTCCGAGCAGCATTTTGCATGGTTTCCTCTGGGTTTACCTTGCGTTATGTCTGGATGCTCTAACTTGGCAACAAGTGTTCTTTCGAGGCAGAAAGGATAGAGGTTTTATAAGCAAATAAAATCTAGCCACTGTAAAGCCCTCCTCATTGTACAGCGGTGCTCAATCTCACCATTTTAGACTCTCCGTTTCTGTCACCACAGGCCTCAGGATACCAAACTCGCTAGGAGTAAAGGAGCCCTTAGCACATGTTTCTTCTTCACGGTGACTTGTGGGTTTTTTTTTAGTTGCCTACAATTTAATTTTCCCTCAGTTGGAATGAAATAATTGTGTAATAGAATATTTTATAAAGGGGTTTCACAACTTTACGTATTTAAGAAGCTTTTTAGTCACTCATACATCAACGCCCATCATTAGACAACAATTGCCTTTAACCGAAATGTCTAGCTTTTGTTTGGTAGTGATGCTCCTCTGGGAGAACAGTGACAGTAGCCTGGTATGGCAGAGACAAGACACATGCTGCAGGTCTGTACACACCTGTGACAGTCATGATTCCAGATAAGCCGATGTCCTCCTGGACAGCAACATGCTTGCAGCTTCTGAAGCTCACAGAACATTCTGCAATGTTATTAGAATTCCACGTTCACCCATCACCACCACCCACCACCAGCCCCTCCATGCTACAACTTCATAAACCTCTAGCAAACACTGACTGAACGCCAGAGTCTTGAACAAAATTTCCACTTATATCTTAATATACTAAATGCATTCATATTCAGTCACTTTCTGTAAGTTTTTGATGTTCAATGTCACCAAAAGAGCCAACATGAAATCACACTAAATTAAAATACAGATTATGTCTCTTACCAAAGAGTAAAAGGTTTCAGCAAAGAGTGATACCATTTTGATCTTAGGACAAGAAAGCTTTGCTATGCACGATTGGCGCGGGTGTGGTTTGGAGCAGCCTCTCCAGAGAAATGGTTTTTAAATGCTCTGCAGTTTGTGCACCAGACTTTCATCGTTATAAAGGCACGGCCAATGAACACCAGCAGCAGCACTTTCCAATCCTATCTACCACATGAAAAACTTTTTGCGTTCAAGTATGGCCTCCCCAAACTTGCCGCTGTCCCTGGTACTTCTAAGTGACCTTACATGATACAAAGGACTTTGCAGAGCTATCCGGAGGTCTTGAGATAGAATGATGTATTGTGGCCTGGCTGGGTGTGACCAGAGTAACCACAAAAACCCTCCTAAGAGGAAAGCAGATACTTCCAACTAGAAGGTGATCAGACAGGACAGGTTGAACTGAGGGCTGAGCCAAGGAATGTAGGCTGCCTCTAGGTCAGTGGTTCTCAATTGTGGGTCTGATCCCTTCGGCAAACCTGTATCTCTAACAAATATTTACATTAATATTCATAACAGTAGAAAATTATAGTTATGAAGTAACAACAAAAGTAATTTTATGGATGGGGGTCATCACAACATGAAGAATCGTATTAAAGGGCTGCAGCTTTAGGAAGGTTGAGAACAGCTGGTCTAGTAGCTAGAAGGGGACACAGATTGCCCTACAATGTCTCCCAAAAGGCAGTGACTGCGTTTAAGCCATAACGTTAGGCCTCCTCTTCTCCAAAAGGAAAGATGAATTTGTGTTGTTTTAACCTACTAATACATATAAAAATTGATTGATGTAGCAACAATACACGGCTACACCAGATACCAAGACACAGAGAGTCAGAGTCATCTCAATTTAGGATTGGTTAAGGAT
Organism: Lophiomys imhausi; assembly: GCA_907164525.1. Classification (NCBI taxonomy): domain Eukaryota; kingdom Metazoa; phylum Chordata; class Mammalia; order Rodentia; family Muridae; genus Lophiomys; species Lophiomys imhausi. The sequence goes on along the minus strand of CAJQZJ010000314.1, from coordinate 638,050 downwards.
CCAAAAGCTTATACTTGAGGATCTGTTTTGTTTTGTTTAGATTTTAAACTAATAGTTTTTTGTTGTGCTTTTTTGATGATGATGATGTGTTTTATATGTCAATGTAATGATGCCACGGATCATTTGGGAGACAACTTACTTCAGTTACACTCTGACCTCCTTGACCAGCTTTGTGTTTATGTTATTCATACTAAGGGAAGGCCTGAGTACTCAAAGGACAAAGAGGTCCCAGCAGCCCCCAAATCAGCCTGAACTGTACTATCCCTTGGTAAATGGTTGTCCTTGTCACACTGACACAGGAAGCTGCCATCTTTGTGTCTAGGAAGAACATATTTAGTGGGAAAGCTTTATTTAAAGTTGCATTGATGCTATATTCTGAAGTACACAGTTAAACCGACTGACCCAGGATGGACCATTGCTTTGACATGAGTTCATTATTAGAAGATATAATAAAGATGGCACAGAGGTTGTTTCATTGGGGTCAAAATCAAGTGATTTTTTTTTTTTAAAGAAAGAAAATATACAACAGATATTGTCTGCTGTCAAACTCCTATTATCACTTTAAGTTACTGCTGGAATTTTAATTATGCTGATTTTACATTTAAATTTTAAATTTGTAGATTTGTCTTTGAATTTATGTTATTATTCTGTTTCTACAAAGAGGGTAAGAACATAATAAAATAACATATGAGCCCTGTGAAAAGCATAAGAATTTGTTTTTCTTTTTAGAAAGGGTCTATGCCTTTGCTTAAATCTGTAAAATGTGGACTTATTTAGTGATAGAACTTATTTGTCGTGCAGTAGCATATGATTACAAACAATGTTTTAGGGGCTGGGAGATGGCTCAATGCGTAGGAGCACTGAAAGCAGGGGTACTTAAGTTCAAATCCCCCAACACTCATACACGAATCAAGCATGCCTGCATGTGTTCATAGCTCCCGGTACTGAGTGTTAGAGACAGGCGGACTCTGGGATCCCCTAGCCAAACGACAAACTCTGGTTTGATTACAGACCCCATAAGTCTCAGGGAAATAAGGCAGGAAAGTGACAGGGAAGACAGCCAAAGCCGTCCTCCAGTCTCCACATTCAGAGCACAAATGCACATTCATGTACACATAAGCATACATATGTCCATACGTACAGACAGATAGATAGACAGAGATACACAAACACACACATGCATGCACATACACACAAAAGGAAGAAGTAGCATGGGAAAATATTTAATAAAATGGTGAGATGACAATATGCTGACGAAATTGAAGTTAGTTGCAAATTGTTACAATAAGACACTAACAATGAAAAAATCAGTATACACACAACTAAATGTTAATGCATTACTACTCTGTTTTCCTTATGCTTTTTAACATTTTCAAAACCATTACAGTAAATATTAACCTTGTGGTGAGAAAATAGATTTCTGAGTAATAAATATGAGGTTAAAATGCTGTTTTCTCTTGGTGTTGATTCCAGAGTGTGTTCAAAACTCAAAACAACAAGTTTACTTCTTGACTTCAGAAAAACAATCTTTGTGCACAAGATAGCACACAGTCCCTTAAGAGTGTCACTGAGAACAACTGATGGAATCCATCATGTGTCCCCAGAACAATTGTGGGATAGATGCAACCTGTTCATGTGTACATTTGCACGCACGTCTGTAGGTATGTATTGAACTTCCAGGAACCTGTTTATTACTTTTTAAATTGTTTGGTTATTGCAAAGTCCTTTTTCTAGTGAGAGGTTAGAAGACACCTTTCCTTGCTGGGCTACCACACTCTCTCATAGTCCTTTCAGCTATCATTTGAGATCCATGATCTTAAAAAAAAAAAAGACAAAAATTAAATATCTGGATCAAGGGCTGGAGAGATGGTTTGGTGGTTAAAAGTACCTCCTCTTGCAGAGGACCTGGGCTCAGTTCCCAGCACTCAAATGTTCATTCACAACCATCTGAAACTCTAATTCCAGACTATCCATTGCCCTCTTCTGACCTCTGTGACACACATACACGGGGCACAGACATCCATGCAGGCAAAACACTCATACAAACAAAATAACTGAATCTAAAGAGAAATTTAAGTCTTAGATTTTTTTCTCAAATTTTTAAGTTGCTATCTCAAATTTTCACTTTCATTCCAAATTATTGTAAAGGATTTGCTTGCATGTCCTTCACGCTAAGACATGCTTTAAATATGTCAACTCGTCAGAGCTGGAGGGGGTCTCATTCATTACATTTATAGAAATTGTCCATCAGGAAACTAACTGGCAAAGCTTATCTTCACTGTAGAAACAATAACCAAATCAGAATTACTTTCTCATGGAGACTCTCTGGTCCTTTGTTTACTTTAAACAAACACATTAAATATCATCACATACATCCTTACCTATACATCAAAATTCGTTGTTAGACTGAGAGGGAAACACGAGTTTATTGTTGACATGAGTTCATTGTGAATCTGCAATTCTACCTGGGCTTTCTTTGCTCTGGTCTTACAGGAGTAACTTCCTCTGGGATTCCACTACTGTAAAACATAACATGAAGGTGGCTAAGGAGTGTGACTTTCTTTTTTAAGTTTATTTATTTATTCATTTTACATCCCAAGTGCCTCACCCCAGCCTGTAACATCCCACTCCAGCACATGGAGTTGTATGAGGTCTGGGCGCTTCCTCTTCAGTTGAGGCCAGGCACCACAGCCCCGTTGGAGGAAGTGATCAAAAAGCAGGCATCAGAATCCATGTCAGAATATCAGATACAGCCCTCACTTCATTTGCTAGAAGTCTACATGATATCCAACATGTCCATCAGTTACATATGTGTAGCGGGCCTAGGTCCTGTTCATGCATGCTCTTTGATTACTGACTCAGTCTCTGTGAGCCATCAAGGGTCTAAGTTAGTTGTCTCTTTAGTCTTCTTTTGGGGTTCTTGTCCCCTCCAGGTCTTTCTATCCTTTGCCGCATTCTTCCACAAGAAACCCCAAGTCCTGCCTAATGTTTGGAGGTGACTCTTAGCCTCTGTCTGGATCCTCTGCTGCATGGAGTTTCTCAGAGGACAGTTATGGCTTTATGGCTTAGCTGCTAAGAGTGTGACTTTCTTTCAAAGACTAGAAGTGAGTGTTTGTGAAAGGGGACATAGCCCCACAGCCATTCTCTGGCAGAATAGTTCATGGAAAGCACACACACTGTCTGAGTCAATTCATGGTCCTCCAACAGAACACCAGAGACTGAGACACAGTCATCCTGTTTCTAGAAGCTGCTAGAACAAGGTCAAGGCTACATCATGGTTGTCTGGTGAGGCCGTATCTTCCAAAAGGGAGGTAAATTATCTCTTCTCTGAGCAGAAGATATGAAGAACAAGCTAACAAATGCTATGCAGCGCCTCTCTTATGGGCACTTTGCTTGGTTGATGAGAAAGAAACTCTTGTGGCCTCATTACTTGGTAGGGTACCAGATCTTAATACCCAGGCCACAGTACTGGAGGAGATGCACTAATACTGCCACACACATTCGTACTAAGGATGAAGCACACAATTCCTGTAAGGCTTTTAGTGGCACTGCTGCTTAAATCCAACAAGATAAAGAAAAATATTATCTCCACAGCAAAGCTAGAAATGGATTACATCAGCACACAACTCTTGATAGCAGAACCTAGACCTTAAAACACTCAAGAACATATGGGATCAGCTGCCTCTTTCAGTGAGTTTGAAGTAGTTTCTCAGACAAGATCATCTTTTAAAGGAAGATAATTTAGACAAGATTCTCATAATCATGCAATCTGATGTTTTTTTCATGATAAGATACCAATGAATTGTCCCTAATTTCAGTGATTAAAAAAAGTTCTCTAAGATTTAGGTAATTAGGCTTTTGGAATAGATATGCAAATTATTCAGTTATAATATCCTTTTCTATTTTCCAATCCCTATCTGTGCTGGCTGGTTTTGTGTCAACTTGACATAAGCTAGATTGACCAGAGAGGAGGGAACCTTAGTTGAGAAAATGCCTCCGTAAGACTGGACTGAAGGCAAGCCTATAGGACATTTTCTTAATTAGTGATCAATGGGAGAGAGCCTGGTCCATTATGGGTGGGGTTACCCCTGGAAAGATGGTCCTGGGTTCTATAAGAAACCAGATTGAACAAGCCATGAGAAGCAAGCCAATAAACAGAAACCCTCCATGGCCTCTGCATCAGCTCCTGCCTTCGGGTTCCTGCCCTATTTGAGTTTTTGCCTTGACTTCCTTTAGTAGTAGACTACGAAGTACAAATGTAAAAGAAATAAACCCTTTCCTCTCCAACTTGCTTTTGGTCATGGTGTTTCATCATACCAATGTCAACCTAACTAAGACACCATCCTTAGATTTCCATCACGTAGTAAAAGCTTTCATTAGTTTGTAGACTAGAGGGTAATAAATATTGTAATTACATTAAGCTTAATCTACCAGCAAAAAAATGTGGTTCATACTCTAGGCAGGCACTGTGCTGTACTGTAAGAAATTTGTTATCAAATCACTCCCTCATACCCATGAAATAGTGAAAATGGCTGGATGTGGATGAACTGGAAAATAGTATATGAGCATTTCAGTCTCTTACTGTGTTTACACTGTAATGTTGAAACAAACTACTCCAACTGAGTAAATCTGTCCAATAGACTCACTAACAACTAAAAATAGATGAATGTAAAACCCCATCATCTTTTTATGTGAGAAGCTGAGCATCTCTCACCTTCTCAAAGTTTCCAACAGCCCAATCAGCACCAAGAGGGTGTGTCATGTCTTGATACCTCCCTGGCTATACTCAGCATTTTGAGCACGATTCTGAATTCTAGCCACAAAAGGCCTTCTTCCTCCTCAGCCCCAGGCATTCCCTTAAACTAGCCCTACTCCCAAACCTTTAGTTTTTTCTTGTTTTTGTTGGCTTGTTTTTGAGTTTGTGTGTTTAACTAACCACCTACTGCAGCATTTTTTCCTCCCATCACTCCCCTAATAAGCCCCATTCTCCCCATCAGTATGAGAAGCCTGGGTCTGTGCTCTTGCAAAGCCTTGTATCCTTCACTCTTGATAGTAAGATCATTGTTTCTTTCATTACTCATTTGACTGGTGTCATAACTGTGGATACCCTGTGAAGGGCACCGTCTAAGAGCTTCCCATCCCCACTGTGTCCTTCCATGTCTTTCTTAAACCTGGGAGAAACTGGGTAATTCCATTAACATACAGTATGGCTGTTCTAACTCTGCAAGAGAAACACCAGACCTGGATCATCAGCCAGGATATCCATGGAAGGACAATTCTCTGAGAGTAGATGATAGCCCTAACCCTGCCCTGGGGGTGTTGGTGTGAGGTAGGTGATATTGCAAAGGACTTCTTACAACAGTTCTCTGGTTCACAGGGAGCCAACTAGGTAGAAACCAAGCACCGGGCTTCCTTCAACATCAACAAGTGCTGCAGCTGCTCTTGCCTGGTTTACAGAACCTTCGATGAGCTTTGCTCTGGTTTCTCCTCACTGGGCCGGAGTTTTATCTGTTCTCCTCACTCCTGAACCCAACAAACCACCTGCCATCTATTAGGAACTCAATAGATATTTATGGAATAAATCAACCTTTTACCTAAGCCTCCCTCATAGCACAAATGCCCCAAAAAAACTTCCAGTAGAAGAAATGTTTGGCACCTGTGCACCACTTGACGTCTTTCTACATTAATCTCCCTCTCCTTTCTTAATAACCATTTATTTTTTTCTCCGTGACTCATTACTTTCCACATACAAGCTGCCATGTCCCTCTGACAGGTTGGCAGCCACATCATTTAAACTGGCCAAAGGAACTTTGCTTTTCTCATAACCCAAAAGACCCACAAAGATGAAAGAAGAAAAAAAATGTCCTGTTGCTTCTCAGCCAAATATGCCTTTGAAAGATTTGATTTTCTCAATCCAACTCTCTAATTATCTAAACATTCCACAAGTACAAAATACCATATTTACATATGCAAAGCAAGGATGAAGATTTAGAATAGCTAATTTATCCACACATGGAATGTTGAGACAAGTTCAAATTCAGACATTATATTTTTGCAGATTTACATCTCCAAAGTGACCAAATGATATATTTCTTTACACAGTATTCTGGCCCTTGAAATCTTATCTGCAAACAATTGTTATTTTAAGGTCTTAAATTTTAAGGCAAATGTTTGGCATATGTTTGCAAATTGAGGTTCTAGAAGTAGAGTTACTAATTTACAGGTCTCCTTTGGAAATGGGGTCTTCAATTGGTAAACATTTTGTTCTAACACCAAGGTAAGGAAGGGGGAGAGGCTACACTGAACGCAGCTTAACAGCATTTTCCTCCTAGGTAAACTCACTTAGAATGGAAGTGATTATTTAGAAATCCATTTTATTCTAAGCAAATGTCTTCACCCATGGAAAATAAAACAGAGCTACTGCTGGTTGACTACTAAGCAACTGTTTCCATTTTATTTGCATTCTTCCTTATTGTCCCCAATAGTTTAAATAAATATCTGTAATGGGTTCCATCTTCCTTCTTGTACCACATAAAACTTACTCCAGGCAGAAAATGTATCCTAATGAAATAACAGCCTTTCTTCAATGTTTCTAGGTCAACACTTAATGCTGTCTTTTTCTAATTTTATTCTGGTTCACAGCAGAGTAGAGACGAGTTCTGCCCCTGGGATGACACGTTGTCTACTCAGCTGTTTGATGGGGAGCATCATCCCTATGGGAATGGCTCCCATGAGGTCACCTCTCAGTCCATAAAGTCCCTTAAGAAACATTGCAGCCCGTCCGGACCCACCTTCTCCTGGAGTGTTAAATTAAATGATCTGGAAATTCAGTTAAAGAGATAATGAACTCATCACTGAGAACTTTTCAATAAGTGGAAAAATTAAAATACAATAATTAACACTAGACTGGGACCTTTGAGTTCGCTTCTTTTCCCCAGCTCTGCTTTTTTCTATATATCTCAGGGTCTTGGCTCCTTCATCTCAGGAAGACTGATTTAGAATTGGAAAAGTTCCTGACCACTAGTTACCTGGGGAATCCTAGAAAGAACTAATTGAAATGTTTCACACATTCTTTGTTTTCTCTCAACTAGTTGCATTATTTTATATTCTTTCCCTAAGGTCTAGCCTCTTAACATACAGTGTTCAAGACATCACACAGTTACATAGCACACCCAGATGTAGGCAATATTTAATATGGATATGAGGAGGAGAAAGGCTGCAGGTACTACTGTCTTGTATCCACACTCCAGGCACAAGCATTCTCACGCAGTTGTCAAGTGACAGCTTTGTGTGACAGGTCTAGAGAGAATCATTGGTATAACCCTTTGTGAAAAAAAAAAAAGGATTCATTAGGAACCACCACATCTGCATGGTAAAGATTTGTAGGTCTATTACAATGCAGTTCAACTCATTGTAAGTAAGACATTTAAAATTATATGTTTTATTCTGACACTTATTTTAGATTCTCCCTTACAAGGAATTAACAAATCCTTGATACCAAAGAAAACATTAGGGCCCATGTTCAGAATATCCTGTCATATGCTAAAGACTGTACTGTGTACCCTTTGAGGCCCCATTTCAAGACGTTTAGTGTCATGGATGAGTCACTGTCCAAGACTTCTCCAACTGCATTTGAAAGAGACTATTTTTCTCTAACAAGCTCTGCTAAATTCTGGGCCTCAGACAGGTAACTTATTCTTGAGGTTAATGAAAACACTCTGCAGCCTTCTCTCCCTAGATCTACAGACTCACCCCTGTATCTTCGGAATTTGTACCCTTCTTCTTTGTGTATTGTATCACACTTAAGAGTTAGTAAAAAGGGAGGAAGATTTTTTTCCCTCAGTCATTTTGAATGCATTTAATAAAAGCTGAAAGAACATCTTCATGTTCAGAAACATGAATCTGTGATGTCTCTTCTGCCATACATTAAATTCTTTTAGTAACAAAAAAAAACCTTTTCACTTTTCACACAGTAGTTCTCTCTGTGAGTCTGTCCCAAAGATATGAAACATACAAAAAGGTTTATCCCCAAAGATCCTACGGATTATCATTTCACAGAAGCAGTATAAAAAGTCAACAATAAAAGAACAATTAGCCCATTAGGCATCCACTGTAAGTTATGTTTGAAAAGCCTTTTGCATATGTGACTACATATGATGCTATATTATAGATTTAGAAATCTGGGTGTAAAGAGATACAACTCAAAGGTTAGGAACAATTGGTGCTTTTCTGGAGGACCAGAGTTCAGTTCCCAGAACATACACGTGACAACTCACAACTGCTTGCAGCTCCACCTGCAAGGGATTTGATGCCCTGCTTCCAGCCTCCCACCATGAGCACCCACATGCGTATGCACATACACAGATGCAGATACACAAATACACATAAAGAAAACAAATCCTTAATAAAAATGTGTGCGGACTCTAGCCTTCTAAAACTACTATAAAAATAATTATCATAGAGTTACTGGCTTGAGCAATGGAAATTTACTATTTCAGTGTTCTGGGTAAAAGCAAAGTGCATATCTCGGAGCTAAAAGTCATGGCGACAGCAGCACTGCATTCTTCTGGGTGCTCCAGGCTTCAGCTTCCTAAACTGTGGGTCACAACCCCATGTGGCACACCTGAATGTGGGAATAGTGAAAAAATCTACAAGGTGTAGGATTACTGATACATTAAATGCAACAACCCAAAGAAATCTCAAAATCAAATTCATAAGGACTGGTTGATAGAGCTCTTGCATAATGTGTATGAAAGTATCTTGGATAGGGCTTCATTGCTGTGAAGAGACATTATGACCATAGTAACTCTTATAAAGGAAAATATTTAACTGGGGCTGGCTTACAGTTTCAGAGGTTTGGTTCATTATCATCAGCATGGGAAGCATAGCAGCATTCAGGAAGACATGGTGCTGGAAAAGGAGCTGAGAGTTCTACACATTGACCTACAGGCAGCAGAAGAAAACTATGTCTTCTACATTGAGTGTAATGTTATGCCCAGATAGTGATGTCCCCAAAGACCTCTGAGGAGCCGATTCCGATGCAAATCACACAAGGGTCTTTATTACAATCTTAAGCAGGGATGTTGACCATCATCAACACAGTGGATCTGAATGAGAGCCTCCAGAGAGTGAGAAGCAGGATATTTATGGAGTCCAGCACTTTTTCATACATGTAAACTTTCGGTTGGTTAGTATTTTAAATTTGCTTTTCTGGCATGAACAGAAAGAAGCAATTACAATACTATTACAAAGGTCATTTGAATCATTTGTATTAATCATTTGACAGTTGATCATTTATCAGTAAGCTCACCTGGCCTTCTTAGGAAAACACAGGCTTTCTCTAGTTAACTATGTTAGGGGAAGTGCCTTTAATCTCTTTGTTCAGGCCTTATCTGTGGCTCCCTTCTGTGAGCTGGGAAACAAGGGGTGGGGGGAGGCAAGGGTGAACAGCTTCAGGAGCCTATGTAGTGGCAGTGGAGAGTCATTTTCAAAATGAGGCCACCATAGCCTTACATAGTTTGACCATAGGAGACCTCAAACCTTGCCCCCTACAGGGACACACTTCCTCCAACAAGGTCACACCTACTCCATCAGGATCACACCTCCTAATAATGTCACTCACTATGGACCAAGCAATCAAACACATAAGTTTATGGGGGCCGTTATTCAAACCATCACAGAAGCCTTGGGTTCAATCCCCAAAATCACATAAACTAGGGATGGCTGCACGTGCCAATAATCCCAACACTTGGTAAATGGAAGCAGTAGAGTCAGGAGTTCAAAGGGTGAATTCAAGGTCAGCCTGGGCTTCCTGAGACCCTGTCTCAAAAAAAAAAAAAAAATTCTAATGCATACTGAATCCAAGATGTTTCTGGCAGTGCTCACTCATGTTACATGATGCAACTTCACTGCAGACTTATTTCTGAATACATTAACATGCATACTTTAAAAGTTGTAGTTTGATCTACTCAAAAGTCTATGGCTAGGTAGATCACAGGCCTTAGGAAAGAACTTACACTGTTGTTCTGCTACGTGGACATGTAGTTAACCTGTCTCCTAAACAGTAGTATTAGTGCAGACAGACTAGTGTTGCCTCAGCCTTAGTCAGAGAAGCTGTTTTCAGTAGTGAGACTGTCATTGACTAACACAACTTCTAATGAGGGCTGGAGAGATAGCTAGATCAGTAAAGGGGCTTGTTGCTCCTTGAGAAGCCCTGGGTTCAGTTCACAGCACCAGCGCCTCTCCACTTTCAGAACAATCTGATGTGCCTGGCCTCTGTGGGCACACACTTAGCAACAACTCTAAGTCAGACTTTTAAATCATCAAATTATTAAGAGGATATTTGAAAGAGAATAAACATCACCCTTTTCCAAGTACAAAATGAAGACATGTCAAAGATTTTACTCAGGTCAGGAATTAAAGGGAGGACCAGAAAGCTTTTGTAGCACATTCAAAAGAAAGTTGATATACCACAGGTATAATCGATATCATTGGACCAGGGACAACTAATTTACATTTCCATGAACAGAAATTATTTATATTATTATCAGTTTTATATAACTCGGAGAATTATAAAACAGCTAAGGGACGATAAAATTCAAAAGACTGGAATCTTCTCTCCTTACCCCCCATAACAATCTTGCTCAGTTTTTCCAGACAATATAAGTGCTTCACATAACACTTACACACTTGGGATCTGAATGCCTGGAGGACTGATTGTATGATGGAAATGACAAATCGCCACGTACGAGACACCACACTAATGACAGTCTCAGGTAAGAAGGCCCAATGGAATCTGCAGTCAGGAGGGGAAGATTTACATCACATCTAAGTATACTCTTTCCTGCCAAACACTCATCACAGGGGAGCCTCAGGCATGATCAGATTTAAATTGCTTGCATGCCTCTTAACCCTATGGAAAGGGCCTTGTTTCTGGGCAATTCATGACAAAAATGTATACTAAATTGCTATCTGAGCAAGCATTAGGAACGAACGGCAAATGAGGGCTTCAGTGGAGAACATCTGATTTGGTGTGCTTCAACACTGCCTCAGCCATGGAAGACAAACAGCAGCTGAGGAACTATCACAGAGTAAAGGACACCAGGGAACATGGCTGCCAGAGACAATGTGTCTTCCCAAAAAAAACATCAGTGGGATGTCGATTGCAGCTGAGCAATGTGTCAGTATTGGTCAGAGCCTCCGCTATCAATGCCAATTTCACAGCTTCTTATGATGCTGTGGTTATGGACTGTCCGCATTTGAAGAGCTCGGTGAAGGACACATGGGAATTTGTTAAACTATACTTGCAGCTTTCTATAAGCATGAAATCACTTCAAAATGAAAAGTTAAAGTCAGGGATTCTGGCATGACTGCACTAATTGTGTTTGGGAGGACCTTCTTTCTTCTACATAATGCTCCTACTTCTTTACTGTCTTCCCTGGCAACACTTAAGTTATGAGATACATAATATAATGCTAATCCTCACCTCCACAGTTAGCTGGACTCACAGGGTTACAGTTACAAAGGAGAGAGAGCAGAAGCCTGAATTTGAACTTGTGATTGCAAGAAGTGGTCTCTACCAGCAAATCTAGAGTTCAGGTTTCCCCAGGTTGAAATATGCTCTATTACACCATTTTTCTCTTCCCTCTCTTACCCCTCCCTTGTCTGACTAACCCCCAATTCCCCAAATTCACAGCCTTTTCTTCGTTAACCACTGTTGTTATACATAAAAATAAATGAACATTACTGGGTTCCTTCAGTATTCACTGAATGTATATATTCTAGGGCTAACTGCTCAGTATCACATAACCAGTCAGAAGGTTCATGCCTAGAAAAGACTGAATAATTGTTAATTTTGTAGTTTTTGTCTAGTCATGGGCCTCCACAAGATTTCCATCATCTACACTGGGATGTCTGCTGTTGTTGGAATGGTTCAGGTCTCCTCAGGCAGCCCTGTTGTTGAGGGTTCAAGGGGTTTAGCTTTTTCAAACAGTCAGATGAGCTGCTGCTGGAGTAAAATTCCACACACCCAGGAGGATGACAAAGCCAAGGTCTCCCTGGACCCCTGGACAACTTAGTGAGATCCTAAAATTTTAAATAAATGAAAACACTGGTGCTGCATCTCAATGGTAGAGTGTTTGCCTAGCAGAAATGAAGCCCTGTATTTCATGTCCAGAATCTCACAGAAAAAAGTAAAGGAATGTGCAGTTTTCTTTGAAGAACAGGAAAATTATAATAACTTAGGAACTCTTGGCAGGCTAGCGAGATGGCTCAGTGGATAAAGACACTTGCCCCCCAAACCTGAAGACCCGAGTTTAATCCCCAGGATCCTCCAAGTACAGAAACCTCAGCATACTCCCTATCCACACACATAACTCTGTACAGACACCTCAGCATACTCCCTATCCACACATAAGTAGTAATAAGTTTTCTAAAAAGACTCTTGGTCTCAAGTCATGATATTTTCCAGATGGATAATGAGATAGAAATTAAGCACAATTAGAACCGTAAATGAAGCCATCAAATATGAACACTGAAAGGAAATTTAAAGTCCTCGAGGGGGTGGACTGATGGCTCATCAGCATGAACTGCTCCTGCAGATTCCAATCCCACCAACCACATGGTGGCACACAGCTACCTGTAACTCCAGGTCCTGGAGATCTCACACCCTCTTCTGAATTCCCCAGGGATTGCATTACATAATGCACATACATACATACATACATACATACATACATACATACATACATACACACATACATACAAGCAAACAAAACACCTACCATCTACACTGGGATGTCAACTGTTGTTGGAATTGTTCAGGTCTTAAAATTAAAATTAAAATAAATCTTTGAAAAAGTATAGCAAAAATCGTTGAAAGATCTCAGTTATTTATTTACTCAACAACTTTTAAAGACACATTTGACTATTCCAAAAACTTACATCTGGATAATTGCTGCCAGGAGCAAAAACCACCAGGTCAAATCGAACAAGGCAAGATGGGTACCTCTTAGCAATGCAAATACTGAACAAACTGGAGTGCAAAAAACGATCCAACCACACCAGTACAGGTCTCCATCACCATTTGCAGTCGTGCTTTCAGCCAAACAGTCTGTGACTTCAAAGAACATTTCCGTTGAAAAATGTCCGGGCATCGATCGCGCCAACAGTCAGCGACAACTCGGCACCCACCAGTAACAGCTGCAGTACCTCTTCTCCTTGCAGTGTTCGCTCACATGTTAGTCAGATCGGGTGTGTTCACAAGGTATGGAGGATTGTCAAACTGACAACAACCTGCAGAAGTCTTAGTGACTGACGGGGGACCCAAGCTGAGCACGGGGCTCACCTCCTAGGGAGCACTCCAAGTGCACACTCAGTATTGTTTCACTTCCCTAGACTTGTAAGGTTTTTTTTATATAATTTATTTTTGATTTCTTCAAGTTACATCTCAATCACAATCTCCTCCCTACTCCCCCCTCCAGTCCCACCCTTCCACCCTCTTCCCCCTCAACCCACCATCCTCTTCCCTTTTTTTTTTTTTTAGTTTAAGGTATATCTTTTTCCCCCCAACAGCTCCCCCTTTCAGTCCAACAAACAGTTCTTTCTCTTATAACAATAAATACAATACAAAACACGCGAAATAAATAGGCCACAACTATGAGAGTTATATGGCTTAGCATACATTCCCAATATCCAGTCCATATGTATTTGGCACCTGACTTTAACATTCCACTATCTAACCATCTCCATGTGTTTAAAGTTCTATATCTAACTCAGCTTTCATACTAACTTGCCTCACAATTTTAAAAATATCTTCTTAGATCCAGAACACCCTCTTGATTCCTAAACAACTCAAAATTTAACTATGAGACTCTAGCTATCTATTCTTCAACCACTTCAGAGACCTGAGAGGGATAAATATATCTAATTATATAGGAAATGCAGGGCCTGCAGCTTCCAGAACTAAGAAATGACATACCAGTGGCTGCCTGGACAGTTCCCATTTTCTCTCCATACATTACAGCATCAATCTTCAGTCATTTGGCCCCATTTCTCTGACAGACATTGATTGTAGAGCAGGAATTATGAAGGACTTACCTACCCTGTCTTGGCAGAGCTAAGCTGTCGACTTACCTGCTTCCAAGTTTTGTCCTTTTTGGACAGCATTCTGTCTACAGTTGAAGCAAGGGGTTTTTCTTGCCAAGGGATAGGCTTGCCACTAATTCAACCATCTCCCACTGGAGAGTCTTCAATGTTCATCTTCTACTTTGAGTAGAATAGGGGGTGCTGTCAGGCGCTGACATGTGTCAATATCAAAAATCTTAAGTTAAGAAAACATCTTTGAATGCCATATTATGCAGATCTCTTGAGGTTTTTGAAGACACCCTATCTATATCTTATATTTAAATAAGCAAATGTTACTTGTCTCTTAGCATCTTGATTTCTGAGTAGCTTAGAAAATAACTGTGATAGACTGTCATAGTAACAAAATGACACGCTTGCATGACTATTAGTTTGCATTTCTTAATTATCCTAATCAGTTTATGACGTTTGGTAGCAAAAGGCCAAAGCTTCACATTTCATTTTTAAGCATTACTAGGTACAATACCTTTTTTTTAAAAAGATTTATTTATTTATTATGTATACAGTGTTCTGTCTGCATGTGTGCCTGCAGGCCAGAAGAGGGCACCAGATTTCATTATGGATGGTTGTGAGCCACCATGTGGTTGCTGGGAATTGAACTCATGACCTCTGGAAGAGCAGCCAGTACTCTTAACCACTGAGCCATCTCTCCAGCCCAGTACAATACTTTAAGAGGCATTACCCTTAATTTCGTATCAATATGCAAAGATCAATACCAATGTGGCCAAATATAATCTTAATTTTGAATCAATATACAGAGGTCAATACCTATGTAGCCCAATACAATCTTAACTAGATGATCCAGCCTTGCAGACTTCCTCAATAGCTGTTTCCTCAAAAGTCTACAACCACAACAACTCAAAATCACTAAGATCGTTCAGCTCCACAGACTGCTCCAGTGAGAACTTCAGTAAAGCCCTGAAGATCAGCTTCTGTCTACGAACTTCTTAGGACATCAAAATAGCTGAGCACAAAAAAACTGAACATCAAATGATTCTATTAACATTTTTAACCATTTTTCCATTCTTATTTGGGCCCCAAACAGGTTCACTACGCC
The DNA here is from genome assembly GCA_907164525.1 of Lophiomys imhausi. Classification (NCBI taxonomy): domain Eukaryota; kingdom Metazoa; phylum Chordata; class Mammalia; order Rodentia; family Muridae; genus Lophiomys; species Lophiomys imhausi. The sequence goes on along the minus strand of CAJQZJ010000314.1, from coordinate 622,851 downwards.
CCAAATCAGCAGGAAGTCATTTTAAGAGAGCGACGTCCCATCCCCAGAAGGTGGGGAGGGTGTTTTCTCCCTCTTTGGTTATTTGATGGATAATAGAAAATTTTGTTATTTAGGGGAAGAGACTTGTAAGTTTTAAGTATTGACATTTAAGGTTTAGATTTTGGTCTGTTGTTTGACTTAAATTCTAGATGAATCTTAAAACTTTCTATCAGGAGGAAGAAACTGCACACTGTCTTTTTAAATGAGATCTGACATTTTGAGGACCAAACACCCTCTGTGCAGGGGCAACTTTTCTTTGTGTTCCTGTGGAGGGCCCTCCCATGTCACACTGTAGACTGCAGTGTCTGCAGCATTTGAGCTTCTTTCTCCCTGCAAGCCCTACAGTTTCCAGGTGCACTTCAAACAAAGTGAGGAAGACAGCCCCTTTTGACTGAGAATGTTTCATGCCTATCCTTCACAGAGGATCTAAGCAGCTGCCACATTAAACAGGAAACCCATGGGTCAAAATCCAAGCTGAGAGGGAAAAGGTAACAACCTGACCTGTGCCAGGGGTAATTTATGATTAAGTTAATGAATTTCTAATTAGGCTTGTAAAGCCCTGAAATATTTCCCACAATGACACATCACGAAGTCTTTATTCAGGGAAGGCTGGAGATCTTCAGATCTGGGTCATGTAGAACATTGCCACATGGATCCACCTTCACATTTCCGCTCTCCAAGTCAAGCACACTCTTAAAGGCAGAAAGTCATGAGAAGTACTGAAAAGAAACAAACAAAACAAAGCAGCAATCTATTTAGACCTAATATGATACTTGCTCAGGATACCTCTGAGTAATTGTTCAATTTCTTCTGATTTGTAAAAACGGATTATTATCAGTTTAAATAATACCGCATAAATTTCCCCAAATCATTTCTAGCATCCTATCTAAGGACTTTTTAAGAGTGGGTTTGTCTCATAATTAAGAACATCTCAGAATTAAAAATAGGATGTTATTAAAAGTAAGGGCCTCCGTTTAATTAAGTGTGCCCACTCACCAGCACTGAACATGCTGTCCTCAAAACAAAAGCAAGGCAGTGGAGGTGAAGTGGCATTAGCAAGTGGCCTCTGAAGAGTGAATCTTTATTAACTCAGAGGGATATAGACCAGGCCGCACCTGCAAGGGAGGAGTGGCATGTTAGTGGAGGTAGCTGGAGCAATCTATTCTGAGGTGCGATAGCTGGGAGGTACATCTCCTGAGAGAAATGGAAAGCCCTGGGCTTGTGTGAACAAATAAGACAGGAGTCAAAGAGATGTGCACATTCTGACTCTCCTTCACACGTTTAGACTTAATTAGCTTATTAAGATACAATCATATTCAAAAGGCAGCAGCTTAGAAAATTCTTTGGGGTCTGGGATTCATAATGGTATCCCTGCAACTGGGCTCTTCCTTGACTCAGTGGACTGACATCACGCTGTGGTATGTATAATTACGCAAACAGCTTATGCCTGACCCCAAGCCAGCCTTGAAAGCATTGACACCTGCCCTCCCTGGCTTCTCACACTCCCCACTGGGCCTACGGCCAGCTCCTTCCCTTCACTCTCACACTGGGAACAGCTTCTGGGGTTATTTGCTCACTGCTCTCTGCTGAGTGCACATTTACTTTGGTCACGACCCCACATAACTAAAAGAAGGATTTTATTCCTTGCTCTCTTTTCCTGTCAAAAGGCCTCTCAATCATGCAACACAAACTAACCTTGACAGAAAGATACTTTGATAATGAGACCTAATAATGTGGGTCTCTCAGGGAGTATTATTTCAGACAAGGTTATCTTCAATGGATTATTTCACTGAATTCTTTAAAATGTCCTTAGAGGAAGGTACTGCCTATATCCCCACTTTACAGATGAGAAAGCTGAGACCCAGAGTTAGTGGTTTTCCAGGACAATCTAATGTCTAATGGGCCTTAAATTTAAAACAATGTCTCTCTGACATAATAGACCTGTTTTTAACTCCTTTGTTGAGACTTCAAGACTCACTGTGCCTACCTCTTTCTCTAAATGTTCTTCGTATTTGAGCTGCTGGCTTAACAAATGAATAGTAAGTTATTATTGCAAACTATAACACCTCTCAAATGCATGGTACTCAGCATCCCTATGTCCTTAATGTATTTATAACAAGAAAAATGACCAATGGTGAGGATGAGCAAAAATAACAAACTGTTCTCAGTTGCAGGACGCATTCATCAGACAGTGTCATTAAACTGTTCTTCTTAAAGTAATGCTTCCTCCCACCTCTTTAGTCATGCTCACGGCCCCCAATTGCCACAAGCATCAGAAAGGGGGACTTAGCTTACTACACTGGCTCTCTGGAAGAACACATTACAAAACTCATGTTAAAGAAATCAGAGAAAAGGTATGTTGTAATTTTAGGACCATGATGAATCTATTTTACATCAGGTGGGTATGTGCTCATGTAATTTTCCAAAATGTCTTGGAAACTCAAAGAATAAAGAAAATACAATGAGGGTTAAAAATAATGTAAAATGGAGCGATCCAAACACCATTTGAATTGCAGATAGCAAATGAAAAGCATCATTAATCATTAGTCACCCAAATTACATTCATTCTGCTGATGTATCATGTCACTCGGATTCAAGTTAAGATATCTAGAACATTTGTAGGCTGTGCACAACGTTTATTATTTTGAATTTTGGTTTTTTCATAAAACAGAGAGGGTTACCAATTAACTTCGGCCTAACTAACGGGAAAATGGACTTTCTCCTCTGTTCCTAGATGACATTTTAAAGTCCAGCTAAATTTCTTAGTGATTTCCTGGAATGTTTGTTAGCTCGTTTCACAGCTGAAGGAACTCAGATCCCGAAATTAAATCCCAGAAGATTTCAACCCCAGTCTCTCGCATGTCACCTCTAAACCCTGACAGCACACCTCCCTAAAAAGGTCACAGAAAGAACCCCCCTTCTCTACACACATACTTCTTGACCCACTATGGGGTCATATCCAAAATGGGAATGTTCCTAAATGTAAATGGATTTAACACCTTGACTGGTAGATATCACAGCTTAGCAACCTCTGGCCACTGTGGAGAGGAGTGTTCATACCAGTGTCAGCAGCTAGCCCTAGAAGAAACCAAAATTCAAGGTAGGGCTTCTTAGTGTGTGTGTGTGTGTGTGTGTGTGTGTGTGTGTGTGTGTGTGTGTGTGTGGTGTGTGTGTGTGTGGTGTGTGTGTGCATGTGTGTGTGTGTGGTGTGTGTGTGTATGTGTGTGTATTATGAGTGTGTGTTGTGTGTGTGTTTGTGCATGTGTGTGTGTGTGGTGTGTGTGTATGTGTGTGTGTGTGTGTGTGTGGTGTGTGTGTGTGTGTGTATGTGTGTGTATTATGAGTGTGTGTTGTGTGTGTGTGTGTGTGGTGTGTGTGCATGTGTGTGTATTATGAGTGTGTGTTGTGTGTGTGCATGTGTGTGTGTGTGTGTGTGTGTGTGTATGTGTGTGTGTGTGTGTGTGTGTGTATGTGTTTGCAGCATCAAAGATAAAACACAGGGCTCATATATGTAGGTAAGTACTCTACCATTGAGCCATATCTCAGATTTTAATGTATGATTTCTACCAAAAATATATCCCTTTTTTTTGTTTAAGAACCCTAAATCTAGTCAGCCCATCACAAATCAGGGGACTATTTATGTTTGTCTGAAATGTTTTTGTAGGTCCTTCAGGACTCAATTATATATTATTGTCACTAGCAAGCCTCTTCTGGATTCCTCTATCTGGACCAGTACTGAGTACCTCTCATGTTTTTCCCTATAACTAGGCATTCTACACCATCATAGCACTTTACATTCTGTAATATAGTTGTTTGTTGTATTGGTATTGTGTTCTGTTTCTGCAATAAAATATCCAACAAGAAGCAATTTTAGGAAGGGCTTACTTTGGCTTACAGTTCAAAGGAATATATTTTGTCCTCATAATGAAGGCATGACCAGCAGCAGCAGAAAGCAGCTGGTCACCTTGTGTCAGCTGTCAGAAAGCACGGAATGAATGGGAGGAACCAGGCTATAAACATCAAGGATAGCTGTTGATTTTAAACAAATTCTCAAATGTTCAATTTTACCAATGAAGATTCAGGAACCAGATTCTGGGGTGAAAGCCAGCTATCACAGAGAGGCAGAGAAAGCACCCAGCTGACCTTCCTCCTCAGCCAGCATCCCAGAAGGAAAAGCCCTTTCTGCTTCTCCATTATTTCTTAACAACCCTTCAAACTGAATGTCCCTCCTTTCTACTTTGTGTGTATCTCTCTTCCATCCTCCTGACTTTCTCTCACTCTCTATAATTTTTTCCTTTGTTCACTCCCTGTCAACTGGTTGCATATTCTGCCTCTTGACCTATGGTTGACTTTATTTAATCCTGTTTACAATAAACAGAAAGCTCTTGGATTAAAGGTGTGTGCTAGAGCTGAGCCACACAACTAGAAACAGGTTTTTCCAGTACACAGTCTTGGGGTTCACAGTGTGATCAAATATCCTGTAATCCTCCCAGAGACTTCCTTCTATAAGCAAGTTTGTGCCTCCTAAAGGTTCAACAGCCTTTCCAAACAGGAATGCTAGCTTGGGACCACACATTCAAACACATGAACCTTTGCAGAATATTTCACATTCAAAGCACAACACCTTTCTTCAGAGCCTCATCCTAACAACTGACTATAATTATCTTAGTTAATAAGAATTCTAATCTATTCAATATTCTATCCCCAGGGTCTAACATGGTGTCTAGTACATCAGAGGAATCCCTGAACAGTATATCTGGTGATCAAACAAAGGGGTGTAGACTCTAAAGCCCACAAGTCCTACTTCCATGGCTTAAATGGTGTTCTAGCCTACAGGAAATCATTGCTTAGGTCAAACGCTGAGCAGAGACTCAAAAGAAACTCAGCATTCAGTAAGCATTTTTATAGTTAAATTCAGGTAGAGTCCTCAAGGGTGTAAGGCAATTATTTCAGAGCAGGGCATGAGCTTTCTCATATTTCAAATCAATTAAGACTTTGTCAATAACACAGCAGTTCAGTTCTAGTATTGAAAACACAATTATTTCCTCATTATTGAAGTAGAGGAAAAGGATGCTACTTAACAGTAGTACAACTAAAATGCTTTGAAAATAGTTCACTGAAGTAGGCATGGCTGATTGCTATTCTGAGACTAGACAAGCACAGGTTTTCCTCTTATTTTAAAGAAATCCTTGTGCATTGCAAGGCTGAAGGTAAGAAAATAAAGGAAGTGCCTGCCCCTAGAGGCATTGCAGATGTGGTTGTTGTGACACATGAGCATCAGTAGATGGGAGATAGGAGAGAGGGCTATGTCTACATTCAGTGTTCTGACCTATGAATAGCTGAGTGAATAGTAGCCTAACATTTCTGAAAAAAAGCAAGCCAGAAACCAACACCAGTTTGGCACCATAGGAACTGGACAGGAAGCTAGCCTGTAACAACTAACAGTCCAGTACCAGGTAACCACCAGATGGGCTCCCAGGACAGGAAGCAAGCCAGAGACTAGATGAACCCTACCTGGCCCTGGATGTGGGGGTTGTAGGTGAGTCAGTGCCAAGAGTGAGAGTGTGAGAGACCCAGACCTGCCTTTTGTCTGCTTTGCAGTGGTATTGGAGAGGGAGAGATTCCCCTCCACTCTCTGATGCCCTCGTCACAGGTAGCAGGTGGAAGAATTGGCCCTGATGGGGGCATGAGAGCAGGAGAGCTGACCCAGTCCCTTACCTGCTGCACCACTTGGGATAGCAGGCCCTGCAACTTACCTGGGTAGCACAGTAGAACCTGGTCCTAGATGTAGGGATTGCAGGCCCAGAACCAGAGCTTTGAGTTGGCCCACCCCAACATCTACCCCATGGTAGAACTGCTGGAGTGCATAAAGAGGGCAGTTCCACAGACCCAAAACTATAGGATCTCCATGACACAGGACAGCAACAGGATATCTGAGAGGAGTCCCAGTAGAATTCCAGTACTGACAAAGTAGCAGGAGCCAAAGAAGCAGAGGCCTCACATCAGACTAAGGAGTCATTATAATGAAAATATGAAAAAGAAAGTGTAGACAAAAAGAGAATATTGTGGGACACACTGAAGACACACTACAGATTCCACAATGAGATTTTTTTCTGTTGGGAGAGGTTTCAAGGGTGGAGGGCAGGTCTGAGGAGAGGTGGGAGATGAGTGGGAACAGGGTGCATGATGTGAAATTTACAAAATAAAAAAATTAATTAAAAAAAAGAAAAGAAAGGAAAGGAAGTAGTCTCTTTTTAGCTTAAGAAACACCACCTCAATTAGTTGATAAGAAACCTACGACTAGGGAAGGGGATGACACCGTAACACCAACACTGAAAAGAAAGGGGAAGAGGGCATAGGAAAAGGTGACAACAGAAAGTCAAGTTCAAAGCCTTGTTCTTTGATGCTTTACTCTTCTCCTCCTACCCATGTTCCCCTTGGGCAAACAAAATGATAAACCCAATTATTGCCCCTATGCAAATGTCTCTTGTGACAGACAGACTGATACCACTCCAAAGACATTCACGTTCCTGGAACCCAGGCAAGAACACATTTTCTGACATAGTTAAATGGTTTTTTCACATGGGTGGGACTCTAGTTGGGACCAATATAATCATGAAGATCCTTATAAATGAAAGGGCACAGGAGAAACAATTGGGAGGTCTATAAAGATGCTTTACAACTTTGAATCTGGAAGAAGAAGCCAGAGGTCAAGGAATGCAGGTGGCACCTGGAGGAGGAAAAGGTGACAAGATTGTTTCCCTAGGGTTCCAGAAGGACAGCCCTGCTGACAACTTAATTTGACCCCAGTGAACCCCATTTCCAATTTATGAAGTCTGGAGTGTTAAAAGGATATTCTCATTTAAAGCTATTAAGTTTGTAATCACTTTTTACAGAAGCTATGGGACACTGACATACTTCCCATATTGGTTTCGTAAAGTTAAGCCCTAAATTCAGGCTGTTTGCAGTTCCGTGTCAGATTCCCTGTGGCCCAATCAATCACCCAGAATTAAGCGCATCATCCTATCACACATAGGGCTCTGTGCCAGTTAGTCTTGACTGTCAATTTGATTAGCTTAGAATGGAAAGTAAAGCGCACTTCATGGTGTGTCTGTAAGGATGCTTCCAGAGAGAAATAAGGAGAAAGACACACCTGAATGTAGGTAGCACTTTCCCATAAGTCTAGAATGTGCTTGGAATACCAGAGGAAGAAAGAGAACCCCAGAGAACACTCCTTTCTCTGCTTCCAGGCTGCTCTGCCACACCCTCCTCACCATGATGCAATGAAATCTCTGGATCTGTGAACCAAAATAAAATACCTCTTCCCTTGAATTGACTTTCCTGGCTAGTTAGTGACAGTAACAAATACGCTAACACAGGCCCTTATCTCAGTCTAGCTGTGGTGGTTTGAAAGAAAATGGCCCCATAGGCCCTTTGGGAGTGGCACTATGAAGAAGTGTGGCCTTGGAATAGGTGTGGCTTTGCTGGAGAAGATGTGTGAGTAGGGGGTGGGCTTCGAGGTCTCAGAAGCTCAAGTCAGTTCTCTTCCTGCTACCTGCAGAGCAAGATGTAGAACTCTCAGCTCCTTCTCCAGCACCCTATCTGGCTATATGTCACCCTGTTTCCCACTATGATGATAATGAACTAAATCTCTGAACCATCAGCCAGCTCCAATTAACTGTTTTTATTTATAAGAATTGCCATGGTCATTGTGCCTCTTCACAGCAATAAAACCCTAACTAAGACACTGCCTGCATAGTTAGCTACCCTGTCTTTCTTCTGCGTTAAGCCTAAATGTTCGTAATTCCTCAGTGTTCCTCTCCTTTCTTGCCAGTCTCAATGCTCACCAACCCATCAGGTTGAAAGCCTACCCACAGACACTGTTTTCACTCCCTACGCCATAATCCTAAAAAGAATTCCAAGGGCTGGAGAGATGGCTCAGAGGTTAGGAGCACTGGCTGCTCTTCCAGAGGTCCTGAGTTCAATTCCCAGCAACCACATGGTGGCTCATAACCATCTATAATGGGATCTGGTGCCCTCTTCTGGCCTGCGGGCATACATGCAGGCAGAACGCTGTATACATACATACATACATACATACATACATACATACATACATACATACATACATAAATAAATAAATAAAATCTTTAAAAAAAAAAAAAAGAATTCCAAATCTTTAAAGAGTAAAATTCTAACAAAAATTTAAGATAATTTACATGCGAATATAAATAATCAAAGAAGAGTAAGAAGGAAATGGAGCAGAGGCCGAAGTCCTTTGTACCCTTGACTAAATCATTAGGCAAAAAAGGAAGGGGATTTCCAGTAGTAGTGAGTCTTCATCAGATAAGCTGATCCAAGAAGTTTGCAGACCTGAAAAGATGTAGTTTCCATAGTTACAGAAAGTGAGAAATATTGGTAGAGAAATGAAGTAAAATGTCTTTCCAGAAATATTCTAAAAACTCCATTCCATGCCTCAAGCTCTCTCATGTCACTCAACCACGATTTCTAGCAACGCTATTCCCAGGATGGGGCCATGGTACCTGTGAGGGTATGCCATCATTCTGTAACAGGCATTGTCAGGATCCAACAGCCCAGTGATTCCCTAAGACAAAAGTTCTTGTCAAGTAAGAGTCAGTGAGTGGAAGGTCCAGCTGACCTAGTTAAGGCAGCATTTCATCCTGTGTAAGTTGTTTTGAGAATAAGATATGTCACCCAAGGCTCAGCTTGATAGAGAAACTCTCTAAAAGGCCAAACTCTTAGAAACCAATAAGGAAGAGTGGCTCACTTCTTACTGACAACTTGTCACTTTCCACAATAAACATCTCTGCCTAGGCAGTCTCAGGACACCAGATGCTGACTCTGTCCTGATGTGCCCTGTAATTCATGTCACTCAGTATGGGGTTTTTATAAAACCATATTTGTGGAGACACCTGTTCTATTGTGATCTCGGTAAGATTTTGTGTTGTTTTTCCCAAGCTAAATATCTCCTAAGTGTCAATCTTCCCTGTAGGTCATCAAAATGAACATCCCTCTATCTCTGGTAACAGTCTGGTTTTTTATTGCTATAACAAAAATACCTGAGAAAACAATGTAAATGGATAAATTGTTTACTTTGCTCATGGGTTCAAAGCTTTCAGGCAATGATGGCAGAGAGGGTCCAAAACCACACAGTAGCTCATTCTGTGACAACCCAGTAGCAGACAAACAGAACACTAAACAGAGCAGAAAGCTCTAGGGCTTTCTGCCATTCCTTGTTTCTTCTACCAGGCCAGAAGGCAGGCACCATCTTACACTCAGAGTTTGGCTACCCCTTAGTTAAGCTCAGTTCTATCTGGAAATGCTTTCAGAGATTCACCCAGGGGTGTGCTTTCCTGATCCCCTAGATACTTCTCAACCCGATGAAGCTGACAATCACGACTCACCATCACAGTTACTGATGGTAAGCTACAGTTACTGGGTCCCAGTTGCCGGGATTCTCTCTCTCTCTCTCTCTCTCTCTCTCTCTCTCTCTCTCTCTCTCTCGCTCACCATCCATAGACTCAGTAAACAGTGCTAGGCTAACCAGGTCGGGGGAGGGGACGACACAACACACAGGGGTGGATTGGACGACCCGGTTGTCAGTCTACCAGAGTACATTCTAACTTAGACTCTTTTTTTTTTTTTTTTGCCACATTAACCAGCAGTATCTGTATTTACTGAAGTCAAACTCTGTTTTCTGACCTTTGATTTTCATATTAGTCTTAGCCCAGCTTCAGAAATGTTACCACTGAAAATGCATATAAATAGTGTTTTAGTGGTAAAATACCTGCCTTCCTCCTTCCCTCTTTTCTTCTTGCTCTCTTAAACTGATCTTGGTCCACCCATACTTGCCACTTCCCAGTCCCAAAGGCAATTTAAATGAGCATACACATCAGCAAGCCATCAGTAACATTATTCAAACATCAGTGTTCTTATCCGGATAAGCAGCTCTCCGAGAAGTGGTCCGAACTGGCCCAGAGCTTGCCACTCTCCCTGGTTTTCTCAGGAAAACTTCATCAGTTAATCAAACCTCCAGTAGATAAGCCTGGTGATGTTCTATAAACTACATCTAGTCGCATTTGAAAGGCCGCATCCACCGTAATCAGTGGAATTGTAGGAAAACTTCTTTCCTTGTAGGAAAATTCAAACCAAAGAAAATATTTCATTAACTGAATCTCATTCTGGAGAGGTACTTTCCTGAAAGTAGACTTCTGATTGCCTTAATCTCAATCTCAATTCTAATTGTCAAGATTAAAAAAAAGCCTTGGGGAAAATCAGGACAGCAGAAATTATCATTTCAGAACCAAAATGTACACCAGTAGATAAAATGTCTGAAACTAGGTCAGTGAGTTTGTTTAAGAGAAAAATAGAATAAGGTAGAAAAGACCAGTTACTAGGTATCGATTTATTGATTCATTTAGTGATTTGCTTAAAGCAATTGCACTGCCTGTTTGCCAAGCATGATTTCACTTGCTCCCTGGAACAGAATAACCCGGAGAAACAGCTGAAACAATGAGTCTATAAACTTTTGCAAGCTTACCGGCCACATCCAGTGGTTTTTTTAGAGTCTAAAGTAAGAAAACAAACTAGACCCTGCACCGAAGCCCTTCAAGAGCTGTCCTGGCTCAGGTCCTCGGCCAACGTCTCTGCTCTTCCACTCGTGCTGCCATGGGAACGTTTATTGGAGAAAGATTCCCTCAACAAAATGGAAGACACATGGCAATCAGGCTGAAATTTCTGGTAGCGCCCAGAAATCCCCCAGGATCCACATGTCACTCTTCAGTGGGATGATATCCACAGCCTACAGTCAACAGCCAAAATGCCCACGAAACTACTTGGAAAAGGTGTACCTTCAGCCGTGTGCCCCAGAAGCACTGATTTCTCAAGACTGACTTCTGTAAATGGGTCAGAGCGTTAAGGAGATATAAAATGCGGTGGTTTAACTCAGTCATAAAATATCCATTTAAATTCTGAGCTGCTTCTCTGGAGAACCGCTCTAGTTTTCAGTGAATTTCTAGTATGTTGGAAACTATCGCTTTTTAATTGCATCACTTCACCCTATGCCCCTAAATGTGATATGGCACACACATTGCTACTTTGTAAAGTCATTTAAAATTCTGCTTATTCTATGAATTTAGGAAAATATTCACAGAACATTTCCTGATAACTGCTGTAATTTTTAAAAATTATTCAGGCTTACTGTTACAGTTTTATAATCCCAGCTACCTGTGAGTCCACGGCAGAAGGATCAAGAATAGTAAGCTAGCCTGAGCTATAAAGGACTTCAAGGCCAGCATGAGCAATTTTATGAAACTGTGTCATAACAAGTAAGGCTAGGCTGTCCCTTTGTGATAGAACATTTGCCTAGCATGCCTGAGGTCCCAAGTTCAATTCCTAGGACCACAAAATAATATTTAAAAGAAGAAGAAGAAGAAGAAGAAGAAGAAGAAGAAGAAGAAGAAGAAGAAGAAGAAGAAGAAGAAGAAGAAGAAGAAGAAGGAAGAATATTCATTGTCATCAGATGCGATGACATTTAAAAGTGGAACTTGGAGATCTGTTCCTGAGTCCTACCCAACTTTACATCATTATTAACTAGTTTCCTTACCCAGAATTCCACCTGACATGAGAAAATATCCTCAGCAAAGAATCATCACAGCTGGTCTATAACCTTGAGGATCAGCTGACTCTGCAGCCCAGAGGGCTACACTCAGAAAGGGTGAGCAGGGCCCACATACATGCAAGCCACAGATAAAATATTTCGAGGGATAAAGATTCCTTTCAGGAAAATATTTCGAGGGATAAAGATTCCTTTCAGGATTATGCCATTCTCCCACAGGACAATAGGTGGTTATAGGAGCCCAGGTACAGGAGTGTAGTGATTTGGATAAACCACAGTAAGGTTTTCCAAACCTGCCTCCAAAAAGCAATAGTCCCCCTGCAATATTATAGGTTTTCTTTAAAACTTCATTTCAGTAAATATATAAAGCTTAGAAAATTCTCACTTTATTGTGGAACTTTGCTATGGTAATGTGTGTTGGATCTTTCCGTTAGTGAATGGTATCATATATAGTGAACGGTATCATATATATTCTCCAGACTAATTTGACCAAAGAACCTATGCACAGTGTCTATGAGCATCTTGTGACGTCTCTCGTGCTTCAAGGAACGCTGATTGGAAAGGGCTGCATTTGTTTAATATGACAAAGTCCATGGAGCACTAGTTGCAAAATGAGTGCCCAGGGACCATCCTTCCACCCAATCCTGTTTTCTGTGCTTTTGCCACCCAATCCCCAGCAATGATATCAAGTGTTTTCTATGCCAACTCTCAAACTTCCTGCAGCTATCAGAAGTGGCAGGTCCAAGCCAAGTGACAAACAATTGTACACACTAACATCACTGGGGAGCTTTCTCAAGACCCTTCCCTGGTCTATTACTCAAATTTTATGCAATTGTCTATTCTCTGTGCCAAGGCTATCTGGCTGTACATTTAATTTCCAGTTTTGTTTCAGAGCCCTGTCATTTCATCAATCAGAGCTGTTCCATCTGCTGAAATGCTGACAAATCCGGCTGCTTTGTCACTTCCAATCAATTCACTAATGTCTCCTCGTTCTGTTTCAATTAGCAGTCTATTCTTTGCACTGTTTGATGACTTGATACTACCTACTGTCTGCAGATTAAAAATCAAATTACACGTTGCTTTGTCCTTGACATTAAAAAAAATCCTTTCATCTTTACCAAATCATTTCTATTTAGCACGTTTACCCCTCTTAAGTTAAATTACGCTCTACCACACTGAGAAGTAAGAGGTTCAATTGTTACACAAAGAATGGATCCATGCCGGGATGCTCCTCTTGACATTCACTTCATCCTGGTGCCTTTATTCAGAATTCAATCTTCTCTCATCTAAGGCTTTCTATTGTTGCACACTTTTTTCAGCACCTTCCACCAAATTCCTACTTGAAGGGTTATTTACTTTACCATAATCCCTTACTCATTTTATTTAATTCGCCAACTACAATACCTATATTTTCTACTGTCTGCAGTTCTTGACTTTAAGATAGATGTAAAGAACCAGTTAATCATTCCTGATGCTGATTAACGTTATCACTCCACAGCCCCCTCCCCAAGCAATTATGAAGTAGCCATTTGAAAGCTGTGTCTCAAGTGCGTCCAGTGCCTCTTGTCTGCCTTCTCCTCCTCTGAAAAGCAATCCATTGCTTACCTATTTTAACTATATAAAATTGTATAGATTTTTCTTTTGGTCTCAAAATGCAGAAATGGCATAGTATTTTGACTGTCCTTTCTCATGCTCTCTGTCACAACTGACAGCATGGCACTTCATAGCCTAAAGCAATACAGCAACAGTGCTGTGGGTCATATTTTTAACTTTAATGACAATCTGTAATTGCCTGCAGCCTGCCTTATTTCTGGTCTTGCTGACTTATTGAGGACCTGTGATAACACAGCTCCCAGTTGCCCGTCTTCTGCCTTCTTCTGTGTTCTCTTCTAATGTAGTTTTTCACAGCTATCAGGCCTTGCAGCAAAGTGGTCTGAATCAACAGTTCTCTTCATGGCATTCCAAGAAATTAGAATTTGCTTCCAGTCTGGGAGCTCTCACAACTGTCTACCTTTTCCGGTGTCTGGGAGAGATGAAGGCTGAACAGTGGTGGCTTTGCTCCTGATTGGAACTGCCAGGTGCCAGCCTTGAATCTTTCTCAGCTTTAATATTTTCTAGACCTTTAAAAAAAAAAAACAGCAAAACACGGCTTGCCAGTGGAAGTTCTTCTTCCCTTCAGTATTGCAATATCCTGTTTGGGTTGTGCTTAAAACATGGGGTCATCATTCTGTTCTTCGGGATTCACTAAGTGTTTACAATGAATACACATGCACCTAGCTGTTCAGCAAATGTTTAGTAAACACAACCCTATCCATTACTTTTCCCTTGCTGGACAATATACCTGAAATGGCAGCTTAAGGAAGAAAGGGTTTATGTTGGCTCACAGTCTTAGGGTGCAACTCACCATGTCAGAGAAGATATGGCAGCAAGAGCAGCTGCACGCCAGGAAGGGAAGGCAGCTGCTCACATTATGTGCACAATCAGAAAACAGACTGATAAATACCGATACCTGGCTCTTCCTCTTTTTCTTTTTCTCTCATTTTGTTTAATCCAGGACACCAACGCATGGGATGATGCTACCCACATCATTTGGTGAATCGTATGTTCCCTTCTCAGGTAAGCCTCTCTGGAAATGTCTTCCCTCACAGACCTACTTAGAGATTTATCTCCAGGGTGATCCAAATCTTGTTAAGTTGTCAAGAAAGATTAGCCATGATATCAAGAACATGGTAAGTACTGTCTCTCTCAACCTGAGCAGCGGAGCTCAGAGTTCAACTTCGTAGTGTCTCTTTATGTATATTCATTGGCTGCTAGAAAGCATGTATCTTTAAGGAGAACTTTATGAATTTCTCCCAAGTGTAGTTCTTTGTCTAAAATGTCCTGGAATAAGTACGGCATACCTCTTACACCAGGGAACTTTGGACATCCTACACATTCTCTAGCCTTCCTCAGTTTGAGATCTGCAAACTTGATGGGCAGACCTTCCCCACTTTGTCTCCAATCCATTACTACAGCTTGAGTACATCACTGAATATATTATTTCAGCCTGTTAAGATTCAACCTAGAAACAGAGATGCTCAGTGTACACATCTTTCTCTAATGCCTTGTACCTGAGTTATTTGTCTTGTATCCCAAGAGTAAGAGAAGGTATCATGACATGGGGGACATACTTCGTGATGCTAAGCCACTCTCGCAGTCATGTAGAGGATAGCAAGTTAGTTTGAGGGGAGGAGTCACTGAATGTGTGTTGAGGGCTTTGGTGGCAAGCAACAGAAAACCAGACATAAGGTTTAGACTATAAAGGTGAAATCACTTCACATAACCAAGACCCACGGAGGGTGGTAGCTCAGTAACTCCATGCCTTCAAAGTAGGAAGGCAGGAAACTTGGCAGAAGAGGAGAAAACAGAGTCTGATGTTTCTTATTAGAAGGGCTTCTCATAGAGATCATTGACCAAATGAATCCTAAGCCCAAACCCTAACCTCACAGTTCTCAGGATGTGGTTCCCAACAGCCACTGCTGCCTCTCTTGAGGATTTCTTAGAAATTCAAACACCCAGACTCCACCAGAAGAAAGTCTGGAGTAAGACTCCAGGATTCTGGATTTTAACAAGAGCATCAGGTAATTCTGATACCTGCTAAGAGATGGAAGCCTCTGTCCTGTTCCCATGAAAGCAGAATTCTTTCACAATACACCCCCCCCCCAAAAAAAAAAAGATGAATGGTTATGTACCTGCTCAGAACAGGACATACTGTGGTCTGGAGAAGAATGGAGCTTATACTGATCAGAAAAGGGGGGGACAAGAAAGTGGCAATAAGGAGTGAAAGTGACGAAAACTAAGAAGCAGGTAGGGAAATGAGAGCAAGAGGCCCAAGTTGTCATGGGAATGGAAGGCAAGAATCAGACCTCAACTCTGAAATTACTGATTTTTGCAGATTAGAGAGAGCTAATACAACTAATAAACAGCTGGAGGAAATCAGTGTTGTAGTGCAAAATAGGCTTGATTGTTCTACTTCCAATGTAATTTAAGAGTGTGATAAGTACCATATCATGACACATTTGCCGAAAAGCGATTCCACACTGCAAAAATCAGAGCTAATTAGAACGCCAGTAAAATGCCAGATTTCACCCAGTGTGTGAGGTGGTTTATCAAAATGCAAATTACTGACATTGCATCTCTTCTTATAAACCAGTATTACCTCTGCAGCACAGTGATTTTTTTTTTTTTTGCTTTGTTTTGTTTTTCTTTTTTCCCTAGACAGGAACAGTCTCACTATGTAGCCCAAGCTAATCTTGAGTGTTCAATCCTCCTGCTTTTACCTTCAAAGTCCTAGAAATACAAGCATATATTACCTCATTCAGCTCCCTCCAACATAGTATTAGAACACACCCTATGATTAGATTCCAGTCACCTACATTGCCAAGTACAACAGTAACTAAGCACAGACAGTTGCTGGGCCTTTGAAATCCAACTAGCATGAACTGAGATATGCTCCATATAAAAATGCAGTGGCCAGGCAGTGGTGGCACACTCCTTTAATCCAAGCATTCAAGAGACAGAGCCAGGCAGAGCAATGCTGGTCTACTACAAAGCTAGTTCCAAGACAGCCAAGGCTACACAAAGAATCCCTGTCTTGAAAAAAAAAAACAAAGTAAATATATAAATATGATGATCTTCAGACATAGTACAAAAGACACATCAACAGCATCTGCATGTACAAGACCTGCATAAGATCAAGCCAGACAAAATCCCATCATGGGTGGGGAAGGGAATTAGGAGCTTCTACCCCTAGGTGAGGTGCTATTGGGTCATGACAACTACCAGAAGAAGGAAAGTCAGTTTGCTTCAGGCTTGTGGTCCCTGTAAGGCTACTCATGCTCCAGTAGGTAACCCATACACATATTGCAACACCAAGTGGACTTGTAGGAATAAAAAGAAAAAACAGAACACAAGAAATTTGATACGATAGTGGTGTGGAGAATAGAGAGAGGGAATGAGGGATAGTTTTTAGCAAAACACATTCTACACATGTATAAAATTCTCAAACGATAAAATAAAATATGGAAAATGATAGCCACCAGGGTGAATCACTAGGTGGAGGTTCTCGCTACCAAGCCTTATGACCTGAATTCCCCTCCCAGAGTGAACATGGTGTAAGGAAAGAACCAACTCCAGAAAGCTGTCCTTTGACCTCTGTACTTGCATTGTAGCAAGTGTGCACTTGTGTGTGCACAAACAGAGAAAGAGAGAGAGAGAGAGAGAGAGAGAGAGAGAGAGAGAGAGGAAAGAGAGGAAAGAGAGGAGAGAGTAGGGAAATGGGAAGCTAAAATGTGCAAATTGAAAGAGAATTTTTCTGAATTATGTTAGAGTTTATGTGAAGGGGGAGTTGGAAGACTTCTTTCCTCTCAACCATGCCTGAATTCAAGGCGTGAAGCCAGGATCCCAGCAGGAGAATGTAATCTGGTCCTCTGGGAGAGTCCGGGCACTAGCCAGGCCCAGGGTTCTACTATGCGTCTGGGACTGAGAACATAGGGACAGGGTGAGATCATGCTCTCTCCTGTATTCCAAAGACAGAATAGGTGAAAGAGCAAGGAGGCTTGGTACAAAGTAAAAGCTGGAAGAAGAGAACAAAGAGGGGTGGGGAGGGCAGAAGAAATCAAGGACTTTGAAAGCTATCCCATTCCAATTTTACCAAAGGGCAACTCTGCTGCTAGTTAAATAATGATTTAGTCATTACCATGACTCCTGGAAAGTAATTTATTCTCTCTTTTTGTATTATTGTTGTGTTTTACAAAGTAAATGTTCAATAGAGGCCATTTGAATGAATTAATTCTTGTTGCTTTGCTGATAATAAAACATATTTTAGCTAATGAATATTTATTCTGACGATTTTTATTCCAGTTCCTCCTCCACAGTCTACTCAATATGCCAGGCTTGTTCCGAATTTAACACTTCTGATGCCAAAGGCTCATCTTCCTATCCTACATAATTGCTTCTCTCTCCTTGCTTTACAAGATGCCTGCTGCTTTCTAGAGCATGTTTCATGCTAGGGCCCACCATGATGCTTCTCAAACACACTTTCATTCAAGTTTTCCCTGCCCCATTTTAAGCACTTTAAGAAAGGAGAATTACATGCTTCTCTTCTGACATCACTGGGTTCGAACACTCAGTAACTGGAATTATTTTGATACTATGGCTGTTGACAGGTGTAGCAATGTGTGGCAATTCCTTTCAATCGCTTTCAATAGAAGCGTACCTGTGGATACTGTAAAATCCTGCATAACCTTCACAGGCTGTCAAAAGGTGCTTTCTTGGAGTTTTATCATTCTGTGAACAACTGCAAAGTCCTTAGTAAAGTCACTGGTGGCTTTATAGGCATTGTCTCAGAAGCCATTCCCAATGTGACAGGCTACAATATACATGTGCTTTGAGTAGGTTTGCAGTTCATAAGAACCAATGCTGATGACAGCAGTCAAAACATGTCCTCACAAAGAGAACAATTTATAGTGAAGTACATTGTATTGATTTCCTACAGGATTTTTCACATCAAGAGAAAAACCAGGAAGCCCTTAATACAGTCAGCACGTTCCGGTCTAACATCAAGGTCCTCAACTAGAAAGTCTTTGAAGACACAATTGAACCTTGCTGCTGAACTTGTCATGTGGAAGGTAGCCCCAAATCTCCAACAAACTTGGTAGGAGTTGCTGTGTTCACGAACCTTAATCCTCCCCCCTGGAACTCTTTCTCTTCACACATATGCTTCTCACATCAAGGGTCCAGCCAAAGCTTTTCAACAGCAGTAATGACTTGAGGGTGATATCAAGCTGTTGGCTTCGTACAATCCTTGTTTCTGAAAACTCACATCTTATATCAGAACCCAAGAGTAGAAGAAAATCTATTTAATTATATAAAAGTGACAAGCTGGCTGAAAGGTTCTTAAGAAATCTGAGTTTGAAAGGTAACTCTGACCCAGGCCCTTGTCTTTATTGTTTGCATTCTCTGGATGTTGCCAGATATAGTTGAGTTTATTCCTCTCTTCAAGTCCCACAAGCCTCTGAGCCTTCAGTCTGACTCTGTCCACCCTCCTAGATGTTTGTGACAACAGTGATGGGTCTCCCTGTCTTGGGCTTTTCTTCTCTGTAATTTGTTTTTTCCTCCACACTCCTGTTTGTGTTATCTTCAGAAAACACTGTTTTGATCACATGGTTTACTTCCTCAAAGTTTCAGACTCCCTCCTTGTATCCGAAATCAAACTCACACTTCCTCACCTGGCTTTCAAACTGCGTGTATCTGGCTCTCTTGCACCTATAAACACAAAGGCTTCAGGAAACAGCAAACATGGTAAGGATTCCTTGGTACTAAGAGAATAAAATAATGAAATACTATTCTTCCCAGGAGAAAAGCTCATCTAGGTGGACTGCAGACCTATGAATGCTGTGGCCACAGGTCAGGCAGGGCACACCATCAAGTCCACAGAGAACCATGGAAACAGAGTGAAGGAAAGTTTAGTCATCCTCTTGGTCCTGACTCCACAAATACACGCCACCTATTGGTTCTCAACTACAGTAGATAGAAAGCCTGTCCTGAAGCCATTCAAGCCAGTACACCAACCACAACACACCTCCCCATTTGGTATTCTGCAACTTCCTTCATCTGACCCTCTAGTTAAAAGTTGTCCCTTTGTCCTTCCCATTTTTTCCCATCCATCCAGCATTGTTCACATCCTACATCTCCATAAGGTTCTCCCCAATTCCCCGTGTGGAGAAAGAGAGGGAGAATAAAAGTGGGAGAGACAAGAAAAAGAGAGACTCACATCCTAGAGCACATCTGGAAGTCACAGGGAAATTCTCAGGAGTTGGTCTCACCTCCCACCTTGCTAAGACAGCAGGACAAACAACCAGTGAGCTTCCAGGAAATACTCTTTTGTCTGCCTGTCATCTGACACAGGAGTGCTTCATTACAAATATGTGCCACCTATCTGGCTTTGTACATGTTCTCTTGGGTATTGAACTCAGCTTGCATGGCTATAGTCTCTATCTCCCTCCCTTTTTCCCTCCCTCTTTGTCTCTCCCTCCCTCCCCCGAGTGTGTGTGTGTGTGTGTGTGTGTGTGTGTGTGTGTGTGTGTATTTCCTAACCAAATTTCAAGGCAGTTTTCTTTTAAATAGTAACATGGTGTGGGGGATGGAGGATGGAGGAGACAATATCCCATTTCTTTGTATTTTGCAACAGAAGATTTTTCTGGCTTTCTGCAGGGATCTTTGGTCCAAATGGACATGTTGTAACCACAGTGGGTAGAGACTGATGGATTAAAAAAATCTGAAATACTTGCTAATTAAATGGTATGGTTAAATTCCAAGTTACAAATTAGTACCACCACCTGATTTTGATGCAGGTGTTTCGGTGCTCTATGGGACAGAAGTCACGCCTGCATGGTGACTAAATAACCATCAGCCAATATTTCAGACAAAAAAATTCTATTCTCAATCCAGTGAGCCTGTATTGAGAAGAATCAAAGAGGATTTTTTAAAAACTTACATAGACAATGTATTTGACTGATTTTGATTTTCTGCTTCTCAGCTCAGTACCGTTTTCACATCATAGACAGAAAATGTTTGGAGGATGCCCAGAGTTTGTAAAGCAACACACTGAACTCTATAGTAAATATAAGAATAACCAGTTAAGTTCTTCAACCTTCAAAAGTATTTGGTATTTAGGAACATGAGAAACATGACAAATACATGAAAACCAATATTAGCTCATTGCTGCCCGATTTCTAAATAGTATCATGGTAATGTTACTAAATTACTTTGAAGTATTACTCATGCTCAGGACTATATGCTAAGCTGATGCAAGTACTATTTAGAGTTGATGAGCCTTGTCCAGGAGTGTTGGCATATGAGCCAGGGAGAAGTACAGCTTAACTGAAGATGACAGTTTAATTAGTACACATCATTTAAAGTTGAAAAACAAGCTTATTTCCAGGAAATCCACAATTCTAAGGATCTAAATCATGTCAAAATCTCATAACCTTGATACTTCAGTGCAGTGTTCTAACAAATATACAGGTCAGTCTGGAGTCCTACTATGGAAGCATTACAAATCTTCATTTTATCCAGATGATGTTGTATGTAAAGTCCCCCTACAATCCCATTGTCCTCTGCCACACTCTCACCTGAAGGCACACCTTGTTTTAACTAACCACCATTCTCGGCCTTTCTTAGAGCTGCCTCAGGACCTTCAGGTCTCACTACCTCTTTCTAGGCCCCACTATATTGGTCTTTGTTTCTGACATTATCATAGACTCACCAAAACTCATCCGTCCTTATTCCAAAGCTCTAAGTAGTAATCTCCCTTTGTTTTGGCCCTGCAGCCACAGATACGTCTTATAATTTTGTGAATCATGTCATAAACTTCAGTTACACATAATTTCTTATTCCTACCTTAAATAAGCAATTTCTTAGTCACACACCTCATCTAACTTCGAGTCTTCAACACCCTCAGTAGTGGCTTGCCCTACACAAGTAGACACTCAGCACTGGCTTTAGGAGAAATAAATTGAAGGGATGAATAACATAGCTATGGTTTCAACTCCTGTGAAAAATGAAAAAGGCATGAAACTCCCAGGATCTTTTCAAGCAGATGGGAACTCCCCACCAATATCATGGGAGATTAAAAATATAAACAACTCTTTTCAGATCTTTCTTTTGGTGAGGTTTGCTTGTCTGTTTGTTTGTTTGCTTCGGGTGTGTGCGTGTGCATGTGCATGTGTGTTCAGGTAGCTTCTAAGACCAGAAATGGTGGCTGAATTCCCAGAGCTGAAATATAGGCATTTGTGACCTCTCCATTTGCTAGGAACCAAACTCCATTCTACTCTTGACTGCTGAGCCATCTCTCCACCCTATCCTTTCCATTTTAAAAAGAGTTTATGTTTTACCTTTCAGATTTTTCTATCACTGACATTAGACATTTTGCTGATAATTTTGAATACCATGTAACTAAAAAATTTTGTGTTCTAAATTTTCCAATTTTAAATTTCTTTGTTTGAATATCGTTACTTTTTAAATTAGCAATATGAATCAGTGAAATGACATTTAAAAGAAGAAGCTTATAAGGCTGCCTCTGTGCTTGGGGCCTGCAGTGACTTACTGAACTGAATTGGTTAAGCTGTACTGAAGCAGTGAGTCAAAGATCTTTATTTTTATCTTTGCACAAGAACAAAAGTATGGGGCATAATATACAGATGGAAAGTGGAAAAAAATATCATTGTCATTTTAAATGAAAAAAGCATAATTTTTTTACAAAAACATGGAAAATATTGGAGGTAGGCAGAATTCTTTATAATAGAAAATTGACCTCAGAGTCAGGAGAATGGATTGCTTAGTCCAGTAGAAGAAAGTTCCCTACAAATTTCCACTCATGATACAAAAGTTTCTCTTCTGATTCATGACCCATCGGACCTCCACTGTCCAAGGACCTCTGAACTGTAGTTCACTTGAGAACACCCCTAAACCAGGAAAGCAGTGCTTATGTTCCTGAGTCCCTACAGACTCATCCTAAACAGCCTCCCAGGAGCACAGGAGGTGTCCCACTAAACTGGACAGACGCAACACAATCACTCTTTTCTCAAAGACAATTTCCAAAATGAAAAGCAAAATGAGGAAATGAGAAAGCTTTTTAGAGAAAGAATAGCATCCTATCTTAAAGAGGAAGTACATTTGCATTTGAAGAAAGCATGTTTCTGTGGCAACTGAAAACTCTGTTGTACTTCCCAGTGTTAGCTCAGTATGGAGGCTCTCTCACCCTGCTGAGGGGGTCCTCAGAAGCTCTTCTGCCCAAAACACTACTGGTCCAACTCCACAGGCTACCATAGGCTCTCCCTAGGTCCTATCTCTTTCTCCTTTGTCAGTTCTTCATTTTCATCTACGTACCCACATGCTTTGATTTCAGCACTGGTCTCTCGCTGGGTGAGCTGATTTCAAGCACCTTCTCATTATTTCTAACTCCCACCCTCCATCTCCCCAACCACTCCATCCTGAGCATGGTCAAGGCAAGACTTCTTAAATGAGACCTTGACATCTACATTCTTATTCCTCTTCCCACACATCAGAAACAAACAAACAAAAAAAAAGGCTTTTTTCTTTGTTTCTTCCAGGACTTTCCAGTCTCCCACTTATTAATAAAAATAAGAAAAGAAAAGAAAGGTCTGTGTAGCTGAGTCTTCCCCTCTAGTCTTCAGCCATAAATAAATCACCAGTTCAAGAAATATTATCTTAAACTTAAGGGTTTAATGAAATATAAATAGCTACCTTGAACTTTGGATTAAATTTTCTTATGCTGGAGAAGTATGCAAATTCTAAGTAACAACTCAAGAGAAAACTGAGCAGGGCCGCTGGTTTTTTCAATTATTCTAAAGTCACTTATATCAAAGTCACTTTGATTTAGGGACTTCAAAGATAGAAATTCCACTCATGGAAGAGCCACACGGCCAGCACGGTTGATAAACTATCCAGGTGTTTTTAAAGAACAGATTAGCCCTGGATCTTAACTATCCTGCCAGCTTGCTAGGATGATCTTTTGTTCCATTTAACCATCTGCAGTCAGCCACTTTGTTCTCAGACACCAAATGCTTACATTGAATATTAACATAACTCTGCAAATTCTCATGCAGGTACTTTTCATTCCTCTACCAACTCCATTTGATAAATGTATTTGGTTCAACAGGAATAGCATATTTTAGAGAGAGCCTAAAAGTTGCTCGTGTGCTTCAAAGTCTTTCTTCAGAGATCTTCTTCCTGCCTTTCCCTTCACTCTTCTAAACATAAGCTAATGCTTCCATGCCAGCACAACTTTTCTAGCAACATTACTGCTATTGCTAATGCTATTATTCACCCTATCCTTTGCTTCTTTCAAGCAGCATGTGTCCTTTAACTTCACAGTTAACTCAGCACATTATTTTATACTGTCTAGCTGCAATTCCCACACATTACCTCCCAACTTCATACCTTATACACATTGATGTCCAACAATCTCCAAAACTGTGTTTTAGCTCCAGGGCTCCGTCCTCTGACCATGTTCACTTGTGTTTATCCCTCTGGCAAACTCATCTTCATCTGTGAGTTCTGGTCCAGCCTCCACTCTTCAGCTCCTCCTCTTCTAAACACTAGTCTCACGTTTCTTATTCTCAGGAGGAATTCCAGTGCCAGCCTCAAACTAATGGATCCAAAATTCAATACAATATATGTCATCTCAAATAGGACCCCTTTATAGCCATCTGATTTGAAATACGTAGCAGTCAAGACCGAGAGATGCCTCTAACCATGTGTTCGCTGACCCTCATCTGTCACCTTACAGAATCATCACTTCACTTATATGCAGGTGATCGCTAAGGTGGTCACACTTTTACTTCACACACAAACTGACTTTGTGATCAGGAGTCTCCCCCTCAACCCAGTCTTAATAACAGTATTACAAGCCTAAGCATATGGAAAGGCTTGTTTCATTGGCTCACCCCATATCCAAAAACCTTCGATGGCTTCCCCACCATTGGTTGTACTGAGGCACCAGTTCTACTGGCTTGTACAGATTCCCCTTACACTGGAGCTATGCTCAGCCATTGTCTCCTCACCCTCGGTGTGTACCATACTCTCTCTCTCTTAGGCTCTGTCTACACTGCTTTCTGTCTGTTACTGAGCCTTACATGTTTTTGCGATTTCAGATCTAGCCTAGGCTTTCTTTGCCTTTCAAGAAAGCTGTTTGTTAATTCCAGATCCTGTGACCCTGCAACTAAACTGTCATCGGCAACCAAATACTCAAAGTGTTTCTGTTCGTCGTGCATGTTCTGGGCTGCACCGGGATGTTGTTCCACTCACAGGACTCATGGTGCTCCTGCCGTAAGTACTTGATAACCAGACACTAGGTTCACTAGCACAGGCTGTTTCTAAGAGGATGGCCTACAGGCACCCTGTAAGGTATGCCTGCCCTCAACATGAACTACTGTATATAGTTTCCGGCCCCAGTGCTGATCAAACCCAGTGGTTCCTATTTGAAATGGGATCTGTGCTACTGGACTCCCAGTCTATCCTGGTCCTGTCTACACGTGTTTTTGAAGCTGATTTCACTACCCGTGCCTCATTCTTCACCTTAGCTAATCCACTCTACCAGCCAATCCTATTATTCCCTTCGAGATGGATTAACATAACATTCAAAACAATCAGAAAGACTTCAACTAAAAAACTTAATAAAATTTGAGGGAAGGAAATAATAAAAATAGAAACTAATATAATCAAATTAGTAAACAAAATCATATTAAAATTATAAATTAAAGCCAACAACTGGATCTTTGGGAAAGCTTATAACAAATCTAATGAAAACAATTAAGCCATGTTAGAACTATAAGAAGAGAGAATATAAAACAGATAAGGAGATGTTTGCAATTATTTTCAAGTATGTTTAACTCTTTATCAGCTTTTTTTAAGCAGTTCCAGTTTTAAGCCATTAGCTATCCTCTAAACTGATGGTGATTGTATAACATTTTGGGAGAATTTAAAAACAAAGTTACTCAAATCTTGGTTTGCAAAACTGATTCACTGAGATCATAATGAAAACAAAAACATTTTTTGTGAAAAATAAACAATTACATAAATGATTAAACATGGCTCGGGATCAGGAATCCTGATTACAGAAAATCATAAACACAATTGAATAACTCGAAAGCTGGCTTCAAGCAGCTAGTTGTATGGGGATGTCCTCTCAAGTCTTCATAAAACATCATCTTGAGGAATAGAAAAGAACATAAAACATCAAATGTGTTTTATGAATCTAAACAATGCTGCAGGCCAAACTATGATGAAGGGAGGGTATTATTAAAATCATCATGCTATCTTATCTGTAAGTGTAGATCCCCAAATCATAAAAGCACAAAACAGTCAGAAACCATTCTATGATATAAGATAGCAAAGAATGTCTAACAATCAAAATAGAGTTTATGCTAGAAAAATAAATTGGTTTGTTGTTCAGAAAGCAATTCATTCATATATTATTACTTAGGTGTATTAAAAAAAAGAAAATACAAATAATTTTTTAAAGATTTATTTTATTTATTTTATGCATATGTGTGCTCTGTCTGCATGTACACCTGCATTCCAGAAGAGGGCACCAGATCACATTGTGGATGGTTGTGAGCCACCATGTGGTTGCTGGGAATTGAACTCAGGAACTTTGGAAGAGCACTAGGCAGTGCTCTTAACCGCTGAGCCATCTCTCCAGCCCCTACAAATAATTTTAATCAGTACTTTTTATTGAATAACATCATCCTTACCAGGAAGAATAGAAAAGCTCTGGAGCCAGCCTCACTCTGAACAAGCAATGGTTCAGAACTGATGCCCAAGGAGAATGAGAATAACTAAGCACTATATTGCTATTAATATTTAACAGAGTCCTGTAAATCTACCCAATATTTTAAAAGGTTGAAATCAAGAGAAAAGATAAATTTTTAGGAGACAGTGATAAAATCTCCACCATTTGCATGTAGTATCATTGTACAGTAAAAAATAAAGGAGAATCTTATGTTGAAAAATTCATAATTAGTAAACATCAAAAAATGTGGCATATACACAAAAATAGAAAGATTTTCAACATATCACTCAAAATTAGGAAATATCATAGAAAAGTTAATCCTAATAACAACAAAGTTTATAAAATCCCTAAATTAATCTTACTGAATAATATCTAAAGTTACATAAATAAGATGACCACTTTGCAAAAATATGCTATTTTAATTTTGCAAACAAACAACATACTTCTAGCAGTTTTAAATCAGATAGCTGCTGCCAAAAGCAATATACAGATTCAATGCAACTCCTATCAAAATACCACCACAATTCTTTATAGACCTGGAAAAGACAATTCTCAACTTCATATGGAATAAAAAAAAAAAAAAACAGAATAGCTAAATCAATCCTGTACAATAAAAAAACATCTGGAGGCATCACCATCCCAGATTTCAAGCTGTACTACAGAGCAATAGTAATAAAAACAGCATGGTACTGGTATAGAAACAGACCAGTGGATCAATGGAATCAAATTGAAGATGCAGAAATGAACCTACACACCTATGGTCACTTAATTTTTGACAAAGAAGCCAAAACCATACAATGGAAAAAGGACAGCATCTTCAACAAATGGTGCTGGTCTAACTGGATGTCGACATGTAAAAGAATGAAATTAGACCCACACTTATCACCTTGTACAAAACTTAAGTCCAAGTGGATCAAAGACCTTAACATAAGGCCTGACACACTAAATTTACTAGAAGAGAGTGGGAAAAACCCTCGAACTCATTGGCACAGGTGACAACTTCCTGAACAGAACACCAACAGCTCAGGATCTAAGACCAACAATCAATAAATGGGACCTCATGAAACTGAAAAGCTTCTGTAAGGCAAAAGACACTGTCATTCGAACACAATGGCAACCAACAGACTGGGAGAAAATCTTCACCAACCCCACATCTGACAGAGGGCTAATATCCAAAATTTACAAAGAACTCAAGAAATTAAATACCAAGAAACCAAATAATCCAATCAAAAAATGGGGAACAGAGCTAAACAGAGAATTCACAAAAGAGGAATCCCTAATGGCTGAGAGACACTTGAATAAATGCTCAGCATCCTTAATCATCAGAAAAATGCAACTTAAGACGACTCTGAGATTCCATCTCACACCAGTCAGAATGGCTAAGATCAAAAGCTCAAATGACAGCACATTATGGTGAGGTTGTGGAGAAAGGGGAACCCTCCTCCATTGCTGGTGGGAGTGAAAGCTTGTACAAACACTATGGAAATCAGTCTGGTGATATCTTGGAAAACTTGGAATAGCTCTACCTCAAGACCCAGCCATACCACTTCTGGTTATACACCCAAATGATTCCCCACCAAATCACAAGGAAGTTTCCTCATCTATGTTCATAGCAGCCTTATTTGTAATAGCTAGAAACTGGAAATAACCCAGATGTCCCTCAACCAAAGAATGGATAAAAAAAAATTGTGGCACATTTATTTATACAATGGAATACTACTCAGCTATCAGAAACAAGGAAATTATGCAATTTGCAGCCAAATGGATAGAACTAGAGAAGCTCATCTTGAGTGAGCTAACCCACACTCAGAAGGATGCACATGGCATCTATTCATTATAATCGGAATTTAGCCATATTGTACAGGATAACTATACTACAACCAATGCACCAAAGGGAACAGGAACATAGACTTTGCTTCCTATCAATGAGACACTTTGCCCTAGTGATGCTGCCTTGTAGGCCCCCAGTGTATGAGGAGACTGTTATGTAGGGACACTCCACTCCAGAGGAGTGGGATGGAAGGGATAGGAGGTAGAGGGTGGGAGGGTGTGACTGGGATGGGTGGAAAGAGGGCACTGTGATGAAGATGTAACCTGAAGTAATAAATAAATATTAAAAGTAAATAAATAAATAAGATAGCTGATCCATTTTGAATTGATTTTTGTGGCTCTAGTTTCATTCCTTTCCATGTCAATATGCAGTTTTCCAGAACCATTTGTTAAAGATGCTATTTTTTACCGAAGATCCAACAGCTATAGCTGTATGGGTTTGTTTCTCTATTTTATGCAATTGAACTATATGTTTGGTTTTTGCTAGTACCATCATATTCTTGTTCCCATGGCTCTGTAGTATAATTTCAGATTATACTACCTTCGACTATGTGTCCACTACTATGAATTTGTATTTTTATATTCACATATACATGAAGGATGTTACCTTCATTCGATGAGGGTTATTAGCCTAAAGAATACTGTGATGCCTAAAGGATATTGCAATGCCTAAAGTGTTGCTTTAGTACGCTTTAATTATTTATGATCATCTGGGCTCTCATATGAATTTTAGGGTGTGTTTTCTAGTTTGTTGAATAATAACATTAGAATTATTAGTATTGCACTGATTCTGTAGATTACTTTCAATAATGTATCATTTTTACTGTATTAATAATCTCAATCCATCAGTGCCTTAGTTAGGGTTTCAACTAATGTGATAAAACATTATAACCAAAAGCAACTTGGGTGAAAAGAGTTTGTTTAGCTTATATGTTCATATCATAATCCATTATTGACAGAGTCAAGTCAGGAGCTGAAGCAGGGCAAGAACCTAGAGGCAGGAGCTGAGACAGAGGCCATGAGGGGATGCTACTTAATAGCTTACTCATGGCTTGCTCAGCCTGCTTTCTTATAGAACCCAGGACCACCATCCCAGGGATAGAACCACTCACAAGGGCTGGCCTCTTCCATATCAGTCATGTATATATGTAGTTTTGGTATCAGGATAATGATATCTTCATAAAATGAGTTTGTAGCAATTAAGTAATTAAGAATAAATAATTATCCTAAACAGTTTATGATGGTTGGTAGCAAGAGGCCAAAACTTGACATTTCATTTTTAAGCATTGCTAGGAACAATAACTTTAAGAAGTGTTACTCTTAATTTTGTATCAATATACAAAGATCAATACCAATGTGGCCAAATATAATAATTTTGTATCTATATACAAAGGTCAATACCGATGTAGCCCAATAAAATCTTAATTTTACATCAATATACAAGAGTCAATACCATTGTGACCAAATATAATCTTAATTTTGTATCAATATACAAAGATCAATACTGATGTAGCCCTATACAATCTTAATTTTGCATTAATATACAATGATCAATACCAATTTAGCCAAATATTGTAGAGAGCTGCGACGTGCCGCACCTTAAAAATGGCGCTGGTCTCCGCCTTCCACCAGCCCGACGGTGAGCGCTCTCGGTGGTAAACAAGTCCATATTTGGCTAAGACTGCTGATCTGGCTTGCTTCCGCATACGTGGGCCTCTAAGATAGCACTACGTGGCTTTACTTGATTGGCTGTTCATTTAGTATTTAGCCTGTGGGTTGGGTCTGCCCTTCCCTTTTTCGGAAGACTGTTTTCAAGGGACCTGAATAAACTGCAGGAGAAGAGCTTTTGCGAGTTGCGTCGTTCTTGCCGGTCGAGAGGGACGCGACAAGTGGTGGCCCGTACGGGGACCCAGAAAAGACTCAGAACTCCTGCAGTCAGGGGCAACGCGTTGGTAAGTTCCTGGGATAAATCAGGACAATAAAGTTTCACGGAGATAGCCAACACAAGGTAAAGTTTCGCGGAGATAGCGAACGTATGGTGAAGTTTCGCGGAGATAGCGAACAAAAGGTACAGTTTCGTGAGGAAGCTGCAAACTGAAAGTAAATTTTTAAACATGGGGTTGTCTGAGTCACACCCAATTTTTCTGGCTCTTCAGGAGCTACTTTTAGCTAGGAATTTGAAGATTAAGAAGTCTACCCTAGAAAGATTTTTGAATGAATGTGATTCCGTGGCTCCGTGGTTTGCGGTGTCCGGGAATCTTACAGTATCCTGCTGGGACAGATTGGGCAGGGACTTGGATTTTGCTTGGGAGCAAGGGACTCTGAAGCATGGAGTAAGACCGATTTGGAAAATGGTGAGGAGTTGTTTAGAAGATCAGAGATGTTGTAATGCAATCAAAGAGGGAGAGTCAGCCTTGGAACTGCTGCAAGGGGAAAGATCTGAGCAAGTAGACAGTGACAAAGGCGAAAGATTTGAGCAGGCAGACAGTGAAAAGGGAGGCAAAAAGAAAGTTCCTCTCTATCCCGATCTCACAGATTTTAGAGATTTTAGAGATTTTGAGGACTCAGAGAGCACAGATTCTGAAGGAGAGCTACATGCTCTACTAGAACAGTTGGAGAGGACTGTTATAAGAAAAAAGGAAAAGAAAAAAGTAAAAGAGAAGGACACGCAGGCGGCAGTCAGTGTGGGAGGAGCTGCTGCTGCAGTCGGTGTGGGTGGAGCTGTTGCCATGGCGCCTGACACGTCAGCGGCAGTCGGAGTGGGTGGAGTCATTGCTACAGTGCCTTCAGCCATGCTGGCAGCAGCTGGTGTAAACAAAGCCATTGCCATGGCACCTTCAACTCCTCCTCCATATCCAGAAGCCACTCAGATAGATCAGCCAGTTCAGTCCCTGAAAGTAGGGAGATCTTTCTGCCCGGGGATGTGGACACAAGTAAGAACAGAATAGAACATTATCCCACTGCACTTGCTGCTTTAGCCTTGAATGGTATCCAGCAATGCTTACAGTCTTTTGGAGTTGCTCCTGCCAGTATAATAGTGCCTTATTCCAGTTATCAAATTAAGATTTTGTGTGGCACTGTAGATGACTGGGCAATATTACAATGTAGCTTTGAAGGAGTGATTGATAACCATTACCCTAAGCATCCATTGCTATCATTTTTTAAGGAGCACCCAGTGATATTCCCTAAGGTTACTTCAGCAGTACCACTTCAAGGGTCACCAAATGTGTTTACTGACGGCTCAAAGACAGGCTGTGGAGCCTATTTGATAGAAAGACAAGAGCCCGTGTTATGTCAATTTCAACCGGGCTCCCCCCAAATAGTAGAATTGAAAATAGTAATGGAGGTGTTTAAAAGATGTCAATTTGCATTCAATTTGATTTCAGATTCAGTCTATGTGGTCAACGCAGTGAAAGTATTAGAATTAGCAGGTCCTATTAAGAATAGTAGTACTGTATGTGCCTTATTACAAGAGTTACAAGTTTTAATCTGGCAGAGAAAAAGGTGTTTTTATATTCAACATATTAGAGCACATACAGGATTACCTGGACCATTAAGTGAGGGTAATGATAAAGTTGATCAATGGACCAGGATGGAATGCATTTTTTGGAGCTCATTCCTGGACCAAGCCAGACAGTTTCACCAATTATTTCATGTAAATGCAAAAACTCTACAGCAGAAATTCCATTTGTCTAGAGCAGATGCTAGACAAGTAGTTTTGGACTGTCCTCAGTGTGTGATTCATCATCATCCTCCCAGTATGGGAGTGAACCCTAGAGGGTTGATGCCACTCAAAATCTGGCAAATGGACGTTACCCACATTTCAGAGTTTGGAACCTTAAAATATATTCATGTATCTGTGGATACCTGCTCAGGTATCATACATGCTACACCTATGAGTGGAGAAAAGGCTCGCAATGTCATAGGACATTGCTTAGAAGCCTGGGCTGCATGGGGAAAACCACAGCAGCTAAAAACGGACAATGGACCAGCCTATACGGCTCAGTCCTTTGTCTCCTTCTGTAATCAGATGGAGGTACAGCTTAATCACGGATTACCGTACAATCCTCAAGGACAAGGAATTGTGGAGCGTGCTCATCGCACCTTGAAAGAATGCTTGCAAAAACAAAAAGGGGGAATAGGCCAAGGCCGTACCCCCAAGGAAAGAATGTCTTTAGCCTTATTTACTCTAAATTTTTTCAATTTGGATGCTCAAGGCTGCTCAGCAGTGGACAGACATCAGGATTCCCATGGTTCACCTAAAAGCATGGTGAAGTGGAAGGACATTCTGACAGGCTCTTGGCGGGGGCCTGACCCCGTGCTAACATGGGCGAGAGGGTCTGTTTGTGTTTTTCCTCAGGATCAACAAGATCCAGTGTGGGTGCCTGAACGCCTTGTGAGGAAGATTCGTCATGAAGACCTTCCTAAGGATTCTGGTGATAGTAGCAGTGAGTATGTCAGGAATGACCGAGCCGAGATGGGGGATCCTGTCGATATTCCCAAAGCCGATGCCGGTCAGACATGATGCAACTGTGTTTCCACGCTTATTTAGCAGTAATAGAAGCTTAGGCTTACCCTACCTTCCCTTTGATGATCAGAGAAGCCCTATAGAAGGTAATAGAAATGTCAGCTTGAAGGGTAGTTTGTGCTTTTTAATGAGCTTCAATAGGTCAGATGAAACAAAATGCATTAAATTGTCTCAGCAGTCAGCAGATTTTTTACCACAACTGAGGTTTGGGGGTAGGAGTGGTGGTTTGTTTTCAGGCAATGGTTCTCGCCTTGAAGGATGGTGGCCCACACGAGTCTCTGACCGGGACCCCCCCAGACAGCCACGCTGGGCACCTTTTTGTAGAGGATCCACAGGAGAGGAAGGACCTTTTCCCTGGACTGGATGTCAAGAGCGCAGAGCAGTTTGGGTTCAACAAGATTATTTTTCCTTTAGCCCCATGATTAGTAATATAGTGAATAAGTCTTGTACAGGAATGCTTGATATATCTACTAGGGATCCTCAACAGACTGCCACCAATCCTTTTGATTTGTGGCTTTTGTGTGGAGTAAATGGAAGTTGCATGGACTTGGGACCTGTCATTATGCTTGGGGGAGGAATTTATCAAAGACGTAATTTTTCCCTAGGGTCCGCTACCAAATTGGATTTCTCTAGCGGTAGTGGCTCTGGTACTTGGAATTCTTTGTTTCATTCTTATCGCAACAAGACTTTTTCAGCTTCGCCAGTATGTCTCTGGCCTCCTTTTCTGTGGATTGTAAGTAATGGGAGTGCATCCTTAGGTGAAGAAAAGTTAGTATGCACTCCAGGCACATGTTTTTATGCCCTATGCTGGAATGCCACAGCCTTTCCTGTGGCTGTGGTGACTAGAATGCCTCGATATGTGCCAGTTCATCTAGAGGCCCCTAATACCATGATGCTATTCAGATTTAAAAGAGATTTTGGCATCACTGCAGCTATTGTTACTGCTATCACTATTGCTGCTGTGGGAGCTACTGCCTCAGCTATTGCCTTGTCTAGTTCTATACAGACTGCCAATGCCCTGAATAACATCTCAGCCACTGTGGCACAGGCATTGGATACTCAGACCTCTATGAATTCTCATCTCAAAGGAGGTCTTATGATAGTTAATCAACGCATAGATTTAATACAAGAACAGATTGATTCTCTTTGGCAACTAGCACAATTGGGGTGTGAGTGGAAAATGCAAGGTTTGTGTGTTACTTCCGTACAATATCAAAATTATACAAAAGCTGCTAATTTGTCTAGACAATTGTCAAAGTTCCTCTTACAGGATTGGTCGGCTGAATTTGAAAATTTGATGAGAGAGCTGAGAGCAACAATTGTCCACATCAACTCCACTCGGGTGGATCTGAGCCTGGCTACTGGCTTGAGTTCCTGGATACAGACGGCTATGGATCATCTTAAGGAGTGGGCGGGCGTAGGCTCTTTGGCGATACTAATGATACTAGCCTCTCTGGTTTGCCTATGGTGCATCTACAAAATGAGAACCACACAAAAGCGTAATGTAGCCATGATTATACAAGCCCTTGTCGCCATTGAGGCGGGCCAGTCCCCTCAGGCATGGCTTGCTGCCGTGAAGTAAATCTTCACTAAGCATAGTCCCTGCCCACTGAGGTATTCGTTCCACGGATATTAGGGTCTGGTAAGTCAGTGACGGAGTTGACGGGTAAGTCTCGGCCACCTAAGACAGGGCAGTCCCGAGTGGGGAGGCTGACCCAGAGACGGGTAAGAGTTTGAGCACCGCCCTCCTACAGGCTCAGGCCCACCATGAGATCCCCAGATAAGGGGATTACGAAACCTTTCCAGGGACTTCTACCAACTTTAGAAAAAATAAAAAAAGGAGGAACTGTAGAGAGCTGCGACGTGCCGTGCCTTAAAAATGGCGCTGGTCTCCGCCTTCCACCAGCCCGACAGTGAGCGCTCTCGATGATAATAAGTTCATATTTGGCAAAGACCGCTGATCTGGCTTGCTTCCGCATACGTGGGCCTCTAAGATAGCACTACGTGGCTTTACTTGATTGGCTGTTCATTTAGTATTTAGCCTGTGGGTTGGGTCTGCCCTTCCCTTTTTCGGAAGACTGTTTTCAAGGGACCTGAATAAACTGCAGGAGAAGAGCTTTTGCGAGTTGCGTCGTTCTTGCCGGTCGAGAGGGACGCGACAAAATATAATATTAATTTTGTATCAGTATACAAAGGTATAAGGCCATATTCAATAATCTGTCCATTTTTCTTGATCTTTCCTATACTATGTCTATGTCCCATTTTTCTCAAGTCTGTTCACTCCTACATAGGAGAGAAAGAAGGATACAGATAAGAAAAAGAGAGAAGTCCCTGGGTCTAACCTCCAAAACCCATTTAACAGCTTGTAGTCTTTTCCCCTAAATAACAAAATTTTCTATTACCTATCAAATAACCAAAGGGGGGGGAACACCCTCCCCACCTTCTGGGGATGGGACGTTGTTCTCTTAAAATGACTTCCTGATGATTTGGGACGTATTAAACCTGTTTGGGGCCCAAATAAGAATGGAAAAATGGTTTAAAATGTTAATAGAATCATTTGATGTTCAGTCCTTTTGTGCTCAGCTATTTAGATGTCCTAAGAAGTTCATAGACAGAAGCTGATCTTCACAGCTTTACTGAAGATCTGGCTGGAGTAGTCTGTGGAGCTGAACGATCTTAGTGATTTTGAGTTGTTGTGGTTGTAGACTTTTGAGGAAACTGCTATTGAGGAAGTCTGCAAGGCTGGATCATCTGGGCCACTCGTCTTCTTTGGTGTCTGATCTGTTTTCTACTGAGGTTGCCCCTGGATTCCTTGAATGGATTAGGATAATTAAGAAATGGAAACTAATAGTCATGCAAACGTGTCATTTTGTTAGTTACTATGACAGTCTATCACAGCTATTTTCTAAGCTACTCAGAAATCAAGTTGCTAAGAGACAAGCAATATTTGCTTATCTAAATATAAGAGATAGATAGGGCATCTTCAAAAACCTCAAGAGATCTGCAGAATATGGCATTCAAAGATGTTTTCTTAACTTAAGATTTTTTGATATCGAGACATGTCAGCTCCTGACAGCACCCCTATTCTACTCCAAGTAGAAGATGAGCATCGAAGAATCTCCAGTGGGATATGATTGGATTGGTGGTAAGCCGTTCTCTTGGCAAGAAAAACCCCTTGCTTCAACTGTAGACAGACTTCTGTCCAAAAAGGACAAAACTTGGAAGCAGATAAGTCAACAGCCTAGCTCTGCCAAGACAGGGTAGGTAAGTCCTTCATAATTCCTGCTCTACAATCAATGTCTGTCAGAGAAACGGGGCCAAATGGCTGAAGATTGATGCTGTAATGTATGGAGAGAAAATGGGAACTGTCCAGGCAGCCACTGGTATGTCATTCCTTAGTTTTGGAAGCTGCAGGCCCTGCACTTCCTATATAATCAGATATATTTATCCCTCTCAGGTCTCTGAGGTGGTTGAAGAATAGATAGCTAGAGTCTCATAGTTAAATTTTGAGTTGTTTAGGAATCAAGAGGGTGTTCTGGATCTAAGAAGATATTTTTTAAATTGTGAGGCAAGTTAGTATGAAAGCTGAGTTAGATATAGAACTTTAAACTCATGGAGATGGTTAGATAGTAGAATGTTAAAGTCAGGTGCCAAATACATATGGACTGGACATTGGGAATGTATGCTAAGCCATATAACTCTCATAATTGTGGCCTATTTATTTCTGTTATTTTGTATTGTATTTATAGTTATAAGAAAAAGAACCATTTTTTGGACTGAAA
Organism: Lophiomys imhausi; assembly: GCA_907164525.1. NCBI lineage: Eukaryota > Metazoa > Chordata > Mammalia > Rodentia > Muridae > Lophiomys > Lophiomys imhausi. The sequence goes on along the minus strand of CAJQZJ010000314.1, from coordinate 586,678 downwards.
GGGAGAGCTGTTGGCGGGAAAAAGAAATACCTTAGACTAAAAAAAAAGAAGAAGGGAAGAGGATGGGAGTTTGAGGGGGAGGAGGGTGGAAGGATGGGACTGGAGGGGGGAGTAGGGAGGGAATTGTGATTGAGATGTAACTTGAAGAAATAAAAAAATAAATTATTAAAAAAAGAATAAATAATTAATTAAGAAAATGTCCTTTAGGATGACCTACAGCCCAATCTTATCAAGGCATTTTCTCAGTTGGGGTTGAATTTATTCTTTTAATCTATTATGAATGAGATTTCCCCCATTATTTCTTTCTCAACGAGTTTATTATTGGTATACATGAAAGCTACTGACTGTTGTATGCTGAAAGTATGTATCAGATCTAAACATTTTCTTCTCTGTCAGCAAAGATAATTTTACTTTTTCCTTGTTTATTTACACCCCTTCTATTCTTCTCTTGTCTTGCTGCTGTAGCTAAGACCTCAAGTACTATATCAAGTAAGAGTGGAGAGAATGGGAAGCTTCATCTCATCACTAATTTTAAAGGGAATACTATCAGTTTTCCTCCATGTGGTGTAGCATTGACCATAAGCTTGTTATGTGTAACCTTTACTTTGTCGCAATATGTCCTACTGCTATGATTTCTTCAGAGTCCCATGATAAAGGGAAAGGCATTTTCTTTGTAAGTGAGATGATCAGGTGATCTCTGTTTTTAATCCTACATATGTACACATCACATGGATTAATTTCAACCACTTCTGCAGAGTAGAATGAAACCAGCTTCATCATGGCATATGGCTTTAAAAGCACTTCCTTGAGTTTGGGTTGCAAGAGATTTGCTGGGAGCTACATCAGTGATCACTAGGGAAATTTGTCTATTCTTTTTGCTATGCCCATTATCTAGGGTAATGTTGTCTTGATAAAATGAATTTGTACTTCCCTTTCTCTTTCTGATTTATGGAACAATTTAAAGAGTAAAGTGCTAGATCTTCCTTAAATGTATAGTATGCTTTGGCAGCAAATCTGTCTGACCCACAACATAAGTTTGTATTTATTCATGCATATATAGATGAAAGAAGTTGAAGTCAATGTTACTAGAAGGTAGCAAGAAGCCTAAGAAGGGGGAAAGAAAAGGGTAATAGACTACATATGACATGAAAGTAGAAGGAAGGTCTGTTTTGGAGAGAGGGAGGGGAACAGCAAGAGAGGATAATTGCAGAAAGCAGTGAGGGACAAAACAAACATATATGTGTGAAAATATCACAATGAAACGTATTACTATATATGCTACTAAAAAGTTAATAATAAAAATACTATATTCTTCCCTAATAAAAGTTCATATTGAAAGATGTCATTCCTTCTAAATAATGTGCATTAATTACAATTTTTAAATGAAATTTTCAGTTTATCTAAATGAGTCTAAGATTCATCTAGGAAAATAAAATGTCAACACCAGCTTGTAAAAATGTTTTTTTAAGTAATAAATGTGAACTTGGCCTCTAGACATAAAAACTTTTTTGAAACCACTTATAATTTAAATAAAATGATAATAGCAAAAGGTTTGACAGATTAATAGTACAAACTACATAGTCCTGAAATAGGACTGAAAAATATAAAAACTTAATGAAGAATAATAAATAAAGAACCACATATCATAAAAATGTTAGAAGTAACATTAGTACATATAAAACTGATTTAAAAGCAAAAGAATATATCACCAAAGAAAAGACATAGAGTTGACTACATAAAAATTTAAAGTTTGTATGTCATTGAAATAAAATTTAATGTAACATAAATAATATTTCAAAAACTAACTATAGAAATTCTGCAAGGAAAAACTCCAGCCCATGCCCCCCCCAAATCTCCCCCCAAAAGCATCTAAAAGCAAGTTATGACTTTGGAAACATATTTGTAACGTATATAGCAAGTTGATGACCATAAAAAGAAGTACTTACATAACAATAAGAAAAATGGGAACAAAAAACTATGATACATTTATTTCACATTACGTCTATAATTATAGGTTCCACAAGTTTTGGTGTCTTAAAACCATTTGCTGTTGTTTGACATTTCTGGAGGTCAAAAATCCAAAATCAGTCCCAGTGAGCTGAAGTCAAACTCAGTTAAAATCAAGAGGTACACAAGAGTTGCTCATCCATCTTTTCTTAACTGAAGATTAAACCCTGCGACTTTGTGCTTGTCCTAAGCTACACTGCCAACCCCTTTAAGCTGCATCGATGCTCTGAAAGAGTTGCCTTTACCAGGCTTTGTAAGCTTTCTAGATGCTACCTGTATTCCTTGCTTCATGGCTGGTCCCCAGGCAGCACCTCAGTATCTTCCATTCTGGTCTGACCTCTGTCTCCATCTTCACGACTTCTTCACTAACTAACCCTTGAATACTACAGACAAAAAAGTTAAAGTCTTAACAAACTACAGAATGCGCACTCAGTATCAGTAGGACATTCTAACAACTAGAATACAAAATAACAGTGCAGTTTGCCTTGCCTAATGAGCTGATTCAGAGTCTCTAAAACATGAACACTTGGTGTGAGCGAGAGAACTTTCCAAGCCCTGTGAGGGTAATTAGGGAGCTTCGGATTTAGGAACTTTACACCACTTAGTCCAATGACTTGAGGTCTCAAAATTCTTAAGGAAGTGGTTAAAAAAAGATTTGAAATATGTAGCATGAGTCCTGTCAGCAGCATTTTCAAGACTAATAAGTTAGAAACTATTTCCAACAATAAAACATAGGTGTGAAGAAAATGTTACAATGACCCCGGGCACATTGCCCAGGAAGCACAGTAGAGTTGACCCTGGTCTTTTGTGGTGGCAAACAGGAGAGCTGGCTCTAATCCTCACAGGCTACACACCTGGCCTGGGTAACACAGCAGAGCGGACCCTGGTGACAGGGGGCATGGGTGATCCAGCACCAGCAGTGTAAGAGCAGAAAAGCTGGCCTCATGCAGAGGTGCAGACAAGAGAGAGATGCCCTCCCCCCCACTCCTTATCTGTCACCACTTAGAGCAAGTGGAAGAGCTGACCCTAAGGTCATGAGAATGGGAGAGCTATCCTTGCCCCTCACCAGCTGCAGCACTCAGGAGAGCTGGCCCTACACCTAACCTGGGTAGCACAGCAGAGCTGGCCTTGATGGCATGGGAATGGGTGAGTTTGTCCCAAGGGCATGAGAGTACGATTGTTGGCTCTGTACCTTGCTGGTTGCAGCACTGAATAAGCCGAGGCAGTGCTAGAGAGCTTGCCCTAGGTGGTATGGGTACAGGAGAACTAGATGGCTGACCATCTCTGGTATATCCCAGGCCCAGATAGATCCAGGGTCTTGAGTTGGCTCACCCCAACATCTACCCTATCTATGAACTGCTGGAGTGCATGAAGGGAGCAGTCCTACAGATCTAAACTATAGGATCTCCATGACACCAGACAACAACAGAATATCTGAGAGTAGTCCCAATCAAGTTCCAGTATAGATAATGTAGCAGAAGCCAGAGACTTCCAACCAGACCATGACTTTTTGCAATGAATATGTGTAAGCAAAGAAGTGTAGGCAAAAGGGTATACGATAGGACACACTGTGACTATACTATGGGACACTACAGCTTCCACAGCACAATTTTTTTTCTTTTGGGGTGGGGTGTAAGGGTGGAGGGCAAATGAGTGAGACTGGAGTGCATGATATAAAAATCTCCAAGAACCAATGAAAAGGTTTTTAAAAATTAATTACACAAAAGTACACGATTGAATCTTACCCAGGCATTAAAACTAGAACCTCCAACTTTTAACGATGAAGTTATTCTCACAAAACACTGTGGATGACTACAAATAAGCAGGAGGTGAATACATGCAAAATGACTAATGATGGTTAACTTAGAGTCACAAAGTAATAGGTTATTTTTATTTTCTTCATAATACTTTTAGATTTTCTAAAATCTTAGTAATAAATGTTATCGTGATTGTAATCATGTTTAAAGGGTAACTGAAATTTTTCCAAAGCTATGGATGACAGATGTTGGCCATTGAGTTTTAGAATTCTAAGCAGGACAGAAAATAGACTCTTATACGCCCCCAAACCACAGCTCCCACATGTCAGTGGGAGACCAGCCATGCACATGATTGTTCTAAGAAGCAAAACCAGCCGGCTCTGTGCACACGCGTGAGTCAACCTCACACAGTCATGCAGGAGGCCAAGGAAGGAGTGGCACCCAGCAAGATCAAGCCCAGAACCTTGATTCTGAGGCAAAACAGGAAAGGATTATGAGCATGTCGCTGAGCTTCCCAGAGTCATTGGGGAAGACTAAACAATACAAGTTTTAATTAAATTCTACCACAGGAAGAAGAAACTAATTGGAATGGGTGGAGATTTCGCCAAACAGACACGTCAAACAACACAGTTTACAGCAAGGCAACTTTGTTTCAATGAATTAAGAGAAAATTTTATGATAATGGAGTTTTTACTAGTTTGCTGCTGTTTGCTCTGCTGTCTTTATTGCTTCATGTTAATTACTAAAGCAGTGCCTAGTGCCTACTTGAACACAATTGCTAAAATAATATTAGGTCAACAGAATTACTCTGTTTTTCTTTTTGCATATCTGTGTGTGTATATGGATGCATATGTGTTCATATGTGTGTAGGTACATGCACACATATGTGCACATACATGTGGAGGCCCAAGGCTGACATCAAAAATCTCTCTCCACTGTTCTTTCTTGTTCATAAAGTCAGGGTCTCTCAATTGACCCCGGATGTTGCCAATAAAGCTAATGTAACCAGCCAGCTTGCTCTGGGAAGTCCCTGTCTCAGTCTGCCAAGCACTGGAATTGCAGGCTGACCACTCTACCCACCGGGCATTTACATGGGTTCTGGGCTCTGAACTCTCTTTGTCATTCTTTTGGAGCAACTGCTTTACAACTACGCCATCCCCCAGACTCAGAATTACTATTGACCTTCCATTTGTCTTCAGGCTAATTGGCTAATGTGTTTCACAGAACTTGAACTTACAGCCAATCACAGCTATGTATTCATTAGAGTTCTTGATACTAACCAAATTACCTGACGGAAACAACTGGAAAGGAGGAAGGGTTTCTTCATTCACAGCTTCAGAAGCGTCACTCCATGGTTGCTTGGCTGCAGAGTTTAGAGCCACTGTAAGGCAAAGCACCCTGACAGTGGGAACATGTGACAGGGGACTGTTCTGACAGCAAAGCAGCAAAGGAAGAAGTCAAACAACACAATCCCCAAGCGCACATCCCCAATGACCCTCATAGCTGGGCTGCACTGTTCACCACCTCCTAATGATGCCATCATATTCTAAACGATCAAGGGATTAATGCATATGTTATATCAGAGCCCCAAGATCTAATTATCCAGAAAAGCCATCACTGACACACACAGAGGTGGGCTCTACAGATCTGCTAGATATCTCTCAATCCAATCCAAGGGACAATATTTACCATTACAACCAGTAAAGAGAAACAGAGAACACAGCTTCACACTCAAAAAGATATTACATTGTGAAAGGCACTACCTCAGAAGACTTTAACTTTAGGCCTATCTTTTTATCATAAAAGATCTGTCTTAGAGCCTCGAGAGCAGGGCAGAAGCCACTGCCAGTTCATGGAGGGAGGGATCAGGTCCTCAGGCTTCTTGGGTTAGCCAGTTTTGCAAGGCTGTAACTAAGCCCTTAAAATAACCACCACAGGTAAGCCATTCTCTTGGCAAGAAAAACCACTTGCTTCAACTGTAGACAGACTTCTGTCCAAAAAGGACAAAACTTGGAAGCAGGTAAGTCGACAGCCTAGCTCTGCCAAGACAGGGTAGGTAAGTCCTTCATAATTCCTGCTCTACAACCAATGTCTGTCAGAGAAATGGGGCCAAATGGCTGAAGATTGATGCTGTAATGTATGGAGAGAAAATGGGAACTGTCCAGGCAGCCACTGGTATGTCATTTTTTAGTTTTGGAAGCTGCAGGCCCTGCACTTCCTATATAATCAGATATATTTATCCCTCTCAGGTCTCTGAGGTGGTTGAAGAATAGATAGCTAGAGACTCATAGTTAAATTTTGAGTTGTTTAGGAATCAAGAGGGTGTTCTGGATCTAAGAAGATATTTTTAAAATTATGAGGCAAGTTAGTATGAAAGCTGAGTTAGATATAGAACTTTAAACTCATGGAGATGGTTAGATAGTAGGATGTTAAAGTCAGGTGCCAAATACATATGGTCTGGACATTGGGAATGTATGCTAAGCCATATAACTCTTATAATCGTGGCCTATTTATTTCTGTTGTTTTGTATTGTATTTATAGTTATAAGAAAAAGAACCATTATTTGGACTGAAAAGGAGAGCTGTTGGGGAGAAAAATAAATACCTTAAACTAAAAAAAAAAAAAAAAAAAAAAAAAAAA
>CAJQZJ010000314.1:432504-580174 GCA_907164525.1 Lophiomys imhausi | reverse complement strand
AAGAGGATGGTGGGGTTGAGGGGGAGGAGGGTGGAAGGGTGGGACTGGAGGGGGGAGTAGGGAGGGGATTGTGATTGAGATGTAACTTGAAGAAATAAAAAATAAATTATTAAAAAATAAATAAATAAAAATAAATAAATAAATAACCACCACAGTTAGAAAAGCTTTGACTCATGGATTTGGAGATTTCAGTTCACGGTCGTTTAGTCCTATCGCTTTAACAATGTTATGTCATACTGTCTGGGACAGGAGTGTATGGGAGAGGAAGTTTGGTCATTTCATGGCAAGTAGGAAACAGAGAAAAAGTCGACAAGAATCTCAGTGCCCCCTGTGAAGACTAACACACACACACATTCACACATGTACACACACACACACACACACACACACACACACACACACACACACACACTTCAATACCCTTCCATAAGGCCTCCACTTGCTCAATGTTCTACCACCAACCGTGGCGATTCAGATTGAAGACCAAGCCTTTAACACACGAGCCTTTGGGGAAAAAAATCAAAATTCAAACTGTAACAGTTCCCCACACTGCCTGCAAGAGCCAGATGCTGCCAGATGAGTGACTTGGCAAGAGGATGCATGTTACATTGGCCAGCTGTATGGCATCTACCTCTTCCTTCTCACAAAATATGACCCATCCACTTGCTATACTACTCCCTGTGCCTAACACCTGCTGTCTTTATATTGCTAGCTCTAAAACTTAATATGGGCATCATTACCTTTCTCAAAGCTAATGGCACAGATCCTTCTCCAAATCTGTTGCCAACTGAGCTAGAGGACCATCGTCTCTGAAGACCCTGAACATTGCCAGCCCACTAGACACCCCGCTCCTTGTAATTGTGTTGTTCATCCTTGAAGTCTCTGCATTTGACATTTTGCCGTTTTCAGCTCATTAAATGCATTACTTATTAAAATAAAAGAGCATCCTGCAGTAAGTGCCTGGCCTGTTGACTTCAAGCTGAGGAACAGTGCCAACAGGTTTTTGGAGCTGTGTGGTTGTACAGAACCAACTTAAACAGAGCACCCAGCCCCAAAGCACCCCTTGCTGAGGCCAGGGACACAGAGAATTGAGGTCACAGGCCATCATTGCTTACAGAGAAGGAAGACACTTTTACAAATTGAAGGCCAAAACCACACTATTATGCCATTGTAGGCCACTTACTGTTCTTAGTAAAAACCTGTCATGTACAAATTACCTTTCTTATATTCAGGAAAGATACCCAGACAGAAAGATACCAGGGTCTCTCATCAGAGATGAGGACAACAGCACCATGAACAAGCAAGCCTCAAGTGGTAAGATTCAAACTCACTCTCACCTCATTTTTCCAAAACTGTACTCAAGCAGCAAACAGCATTAGTGAAGGATTTCCTTTCTTTTTACCCTTTTTTTATTTTTTAGAATGAGAGACAGCAAATGTGGGTTTCTACAATCCTATGCAAGGAAAACTGAGGGCAGATAAGGTCTTCTCTTAGCTGGAATATGATAAATATTTTCACGGACTGTTGAGTCTTGCTAATTGGATACTTTAATGAGACTTAAAGTATCTCTTTTTGACTTCTCACACCATTTTAGCCCTTCCAACTTTTATGGGTAATTTCTTAAGCAGAAGAATGTACGTATAATTCAGTAGCATCTATTCGGTTTATCTATCAGAAGATCTAATAGTAAGTTGATAATGGCTTCTCGTAGAGAAAGGACCATTGCTTTTTCTGGCTACTTTCAGAACAACTAATGAAGAGAGTTTCTTTCCAGTGTTCACTCAAATGAAAATTAACATTAATTGAACATTAAGTACCCAGGAAACACCCACTAGTTCTTTCTCACATCCCCCTTACAGTCATCCTACCATTTCCTCTGTTAACATGCTAGGCGGAAAGATGTCTCCTCCTATTGTACCTAAACAAATCAGTGGACAGGAAAGTGATTTATCATTCATGAAAAGCAATCAGATTGCTTGGAGCTGACAGATGTTCCCTAAAAGCAGCTGAGAAACAGACCTTTGGCAAAGTGTGAAATTTGGAACAAAACCCTATTACTCTATTTCAGCTGGCAATAAAGAGGCTGACAGTGATCTTAATAAACAAAATGCCACGCAGCCCAAAATGTATTTGCTAATCCACTGTTGTGAGCAAAAATGCTCCTCTTCCTCATCTTGCCCAAATTACTTCCAGTCTCAGTCTAACAAAATATCTAGCAAAGATTTTTACAAGCTTTCATTTTTTTTGTTTTCTTTAAGGTTGAGGAAAAATTTTGGTGGACTTTTTTCCTCATACAATTCATTTTAGAAAATGACGAGAAGAAGGAAAAAATGTTGAGTGATGTAGAGAGGTTAAAATGAGGCATGGTTCTTAGTAAAACAGGAAAAATTCCTGTTTTATAGTGGACTCAAGTTTCGAATTCACTTCCCTTCCCATGTTGAGAGTGCTCTCCCTTCTCTCTCTGCTTCCCTAGGCTTTAACAGCCCTATCAGGCAAAATACAGAGCCCATCTAGCTTGCATAAGTGCTGCAATCCTGCAATGATTTCCTGGCCACTCAGTGATCTCACCTTCCTTTGGCCTGTAAAATCCCTGAGTATCCTTCTCCTGCTGTGTTCCTTTGTCACCTCTGACCTCTCCACACCCCAGCCCCCTTTAAATCTCTTGTCCTGTATCCAATGAGAAGTGGGTTTTGTCTGTCTGTCTGTCTATTTGTTTGTTTGTTTGTTTTTACAGGGCTCCATGTTTCTTTGAACACTAATCCCTTGGCAGGAAATGCCTGCTATCTCTTTTTTCTGGCCAACCAGGTTCAGTCTTTAAGAACCAATACATTTAGTAAGATTCAAAGGTGATTTTAGCTCTTTGGCATAGGAGACACAACCTCATTCATAAAGATATCCATATGTTCTTAGTAGTGACAACCAAAACTCTAAACCTAAAACCACTGTGTCTTCCAGCCACTGACAAACTTAAGTTCCCTGAGTGCTCTCAGGGCACCACCTAAGTCGTCTTCAAGACAATAATGAAATACTACCTTTACAGTTGCTTATTGGCTTCTTGGTTAAGTGCAAGCACCTTTTATAAATCTGGAAGCTACATGTACCATAAAAAGTAAATCTTCAGCCAGGCATTGTGAGTGGCACACACCTTTAATCTCAGCACTTAGGAAGCAGAGGCAAGTGAAACTCTGTTACTCTTTGAAGCCAGCCTAGTCTACATAGTGAGTTCCCAGACAGCCAGATTTACAACATGAAACCCTTTCTTGAAAAAAAAAGCATACATATATATACTTATATGTATTCACATATATATGTACATATATGTAAACCTTCAGGCCTCTAATCATGTCCATATGTATTAACACTCAAAACAATGAAAAGGTGAATGTGTGTAGTGAAAAAAAAATTCAGTACCACGATCACACCAAAGTCCTTGATGACCCTGACCTGCATTCCAGAAGGAGCTGTGTGTTCAGGTCTCTGAGCAGGACCTGCCTCAGCGGGACTTGACTGGTGACTGTCACTGGACTCTCTGAGGCTGGGAGAAGCATCCAGAGCACATTTATCCTTTTTTTGATAAATTAAAAACTACGTTTTGTGTTGATGGATAAGAGTTTGAGATAAAGAGATTGAACAGTTGGCTGGTATGGCTCTTTGATATGCTAGAGGGCTTGGGCTTTAGATGTCAACAGAGTGAACTATAACTTCAGCAAGAAGAAAGACTTAAAGGTGAAAGAATGTTAAAATAAGGAAGATTGCAAAACGAACAAATACTTATTGAGAATACACAGTACGTTGACACTTCTGTTTTTAAATTACACTTGTAAATGAAGCAAATATCTCTACCCAAGTGACACTTATTTCTTGTCAAAGGACAACAGATAAAATGCATATCAGCAGTTACAGTGCATTAAAATTTGCTAAAGGACAAGGGGAACTCTGTGTGGAGGACTGAAAACAAATAAAAGCTACTGAAAGAATGACAGTCACTCAAAGATGTAAGAAAGAAGAGAGACATTCAGATACCTGTGAGAGTAGTGTGTCAAGAAAAGAGAACAGCTATTTCAGAACCCTGGGTGAGAACAGGCCTAGCATTAAGAAGGAAGAACATGTCTTCATAGACCAAATATATATATATATATATATATATATGAAGACAGAGAAGCTGAGACTGGACTGAGAAAACTTGTAGAAGCTTGCAGAAAGGAGTCTACATGAGAAGCGTAAAGGTATTAAGGCAGTAGTCGTGGTTGAAAAACATATTTGGAGTGTGTTTGTTTATGCCAAGAACACTACCATTCTAAATCTCATTCCTCGGAGCACCAAAGGCCTAGAGGAAACCTAGTCAAAGAGAGGATTAAAATCTCAGGAAGTTATAGAGAGGATTAGTCCTTTGATGGACTGAGGGGTCAGAAAATAGAACAACAAATGCCAAACCACACCAGAGGTCCCCAGCAAAATGGAGACACCCTTTTCACTTCTGCAGACTCTCTTTAGAACATAGCCTTTCCCTCTGTTACATAGCTGGCTCTGCTATAGTGTTTACTGTATTAAAACTGTCACACATGATTTATGTTCATGTGTTACAATATTTTATTTTCCTTTTGATCTCCTCCATGGTGTTGCCTAATACCTGATCAAGAGTTATCATTTAGAATGTATTTGTTGACATAAATTATAAATTCACTAATTTTTCATTCATATATTGTTACCTTTTAGTACCTCATCTTTCCCTGTCTGTGATCTATTCTTCCTAGTACACTGTGTAGGTTAAGAACAGAAATTATTTCTGTGCCTTTTTGTTTTCCTAGGCGCATGCTCTACAAATAGGAAAAACTCAGTACTTTTCTGCTATTGTTGTTAAAGAAAAAAATTATTAAGATAATAAATCAAGGTCAGTTTCTAGAGTTTTCTCTCATTGAATTAGTCATAAACCTGGGCTGAGTAATTGTAAACTTTTGAGAGTAGAGCAGGGATGAAAATGATGTAATCAGAACTTCTGTGACAAGTGTTGAGCAGAGTAATCGTGAAGACAGATGACTCCGTGAGCTGCCAGCCTTGCCAAGTGCCTCTAAATCATTTCCCACGAGAGTGCCATCCCTGGGGGTCAGAAGTGCATTTTACAAAGTCATCGTGGCTTGAAAGAACTAGAATTTGGGACAGTGTCTCTCCCATTGTGGTTTCAGTAGCTGAAAAGAAATGGAAGAGGATGATTCTAGGAACAGGAGAAGCCCCAGGGTAAACACACGGCATTTTAAAATACTACTAGATGCCATGTTTACATTATCAACAGTACAAGAACTATATACTCGTTAAGATAGAAAGCAAATTTTCAGTGGGTTTTAATGATAAAAATTATGTAATGCCAATTTTGCCGTAGTTACCAGACATAGGAATGGCATTTTCATTAGTTATTCTAGCACTTGGAGAATTTGGGAAGTATTGCATTCTAGTCAGCAACTGCATTGGTGGTGTTATAATATATGTGCTCTCTCTTACAAATTTAGTTGTACTTCACCATTGGTTTGATGTGTTATAATTAAAATAAAATTAGCGAAGTTGAATCTTTGAGGCTGGGAATAAATGAGATATTGGCAATTCTACTTATATCTTTGCCCTCTGAAACACTCCCACTGAAGGGCTCAAGTCAGGAAAGATAACCAGGCTCCATTCTACTATCAAGTTTGTTTCTGCTTTAGATAGAAGTTCCAGTTTCCAGAGAATGATTAAGACCTCTCAAAACAAAACCACGGGCTACGGGCAGCCAATAAGAAAATGCCAGACCATCTGGCTTAAACAGATGTAAAGCAAAAAGCAGAAGTGACTTCAGCCCACAAGTATTCCCACACCAGGGAAGCCCAAGACAGTTCTAAGCCAATCAGTCGCTAAGTGACCTTATAAGGCTTAAAACCCAAAGAATGTTGTTTGAGGGGCTGAACACCAGGGCCCAACCAATCAGCCTGTGCCCCATGTAACTGCTCCTTATCTACCCAATCAAAGTAGAGATTAGCTCATCCAGCCCATTCCCTTTAAAAGGCGTGTGTGCCATTGTTCAGGGTTGCATTTTGTATATGCTGGAAGTTTCTGCAGAATGGACACTCTTTGCTTTTGCATACTATTTGAATCTTGGGTCTTTCTTCAGTGATTTTCGAAAACTTACACCACATCAGCCCTGAGAAAAGTAGAAGACACATTCTAAAGAAATTTTATCTACTTATGAAAAAATGTTTAAAGAAACAGTAAAAGAGAAAGATTAAGGCTTTGTTTTTATGTGATATTCTACCCAAAGACAAGAAGAGAGTAAAATACCCAGGGACATATCCTTAGAAGCATATAATTAATTTACAATTCAGTCACCATGCTTGCTCTCAAACTCCTACTTTCCCTCTATAATGTTTATATTGTTAAAATTCAATATTCAAATACATATATGTGGACTTTAATCTAAACTAAATTAAATTTAGATGAACTTGCAATTGTTTATTTAATATGTGTATGTATTTATTATTGGATCATCAGAACATTAGCTAATGATTGCCAAGGATTGAATTGTACAAGTAGGCTTTTTATGAACTCATGAAGTTTTTTTTTTGTTTTGTTTAACTGTTTTATTTGAATGATACCTATTTTAATCATATTACCTTACTTAATTGTCAAATGAACCATTTTCTAGAAGAGCTAAAATGTATTTAAAGGAAACCACAATCAATGTAGAAATTGTTCTCATTGGCCTTCATATGGACATAGTTTAAAGGCAATTGAGTGTTTTATCAGATATTTTTCAACCAGCAGGATAAACTGAATTATTCAACAACAATACCCAGAGAATTTTCCCTCTCCACAAATACCCAGGTTAAGCAATCAAGGCTCAGCATTTCTGAGATGTCCGGTCCAATTTACAGGGAGACTCAGTTTCTGAAAGGCTGCTTCCTTCACGCTTACTCTTTCTCAAAATCCCTGACCACATTTCTCAGGATTTCATGGCCAGCCCCGTCTCATGGTTCTCAGCATACACTTGTTCCTGGAGTGTTCACTGGTATTTTCTCCTTAATTATCTTTCCTACTTCACATTTACCTAGAGGGTTCACTGCCCGGCATCCTTCTACAACAAGCATATGAGACTCCTAAAAACTCCCTCGTTAGGAGTCCAGGAGAACCCCATATTGTGTGGAAGGTGCCTGTGTATATTCAGTGCAATTTGAATTATAATCCTGTGACTTTTATTCTCCACTCTCCACAAATGCAAACAGACAGGTAGAAGAAAGCACACCCAGCTAGACAAGCCTTCTCTATGATATTTTACTTGAGATATTTCAAATTGGATTTCTATTTTAGTAAGCTTTTGCATTTTTATTAGTGTACCTGGAAGTCAACAGTTTGAATACCTTTGAATTTCCTGTGCTCGTCATCAAGGAAAAACAAAATAAAATTGGATTTTAACATAAGTGAATTTATTGCTATTTATTAATTACGTCTTATTCTGAAAATGGATGGAAAAAGGAATACTCACATTAAAAATTGTATGTGAGATTTACAGACTAATTCCTATTAGCAAATAATACAAGCAATGGACCACACACAGTCAGAATCCATCTCAACCTGACATTGGCAAGCTTTGGCCAAGAATGCCCTAAAGTACTGGAAAAGTCTTAGCCAGGAAGAAAGACGGTCCTCTTGTCCCTTTATTATGTTCATGACAATGAGTGGGCACGGAGACCTTCAGGGAGCTGCTTCAGAAGGCATGCAGTCTCCAAGGAAACTGACAGAGGAACCAAGCAAGAAAACAGAAAAAGAATGGCTTTTTAGGTTTATTTTCCATCATTCCTCCTCTTCTACATAAACACACGCATCCACCAGGTCTTACACTTAATAGGCGTTCAATAATGCTGAATTATCAAAGCAAACAAGTAAAACAGAGCCATTTAAATAAGAAGGCTTCCCAGACGACCGGGAAGGTAGCTCAGCAGTTCAAACAAGAGCACTGGGATTCAGACCCCTACAATCTACATAAATGATAGATAGACATGGCAGCCTGCCTGTAATTCCAGCCCCACAAGTTAGGGTCAAAATTTCAGAAGAAGCTAGCTAGTGGAGAGGAGAAGCCCTATCTTTGACTTCTGGGTCTGATAGGAGACCCTGTCCAAATGAATAAGGTAAAAGAGTGATCAAGAAAAATTCCTGATATCACACTCATGCAGGTAAACACGCACCCACATGCTTCTTCTTCCTGCTGCATGCACCCACATACACCAACACACATGAAACACACACATGCATACCTTCTATACACATTTACACATGAAAAGAAAACAAAATAAGACTCCAAATTTATAAGTTGCTACACATAAGAAGGGTCCCACTTTGACACCCTCTACAACTGGATTCCTCTATTGGAGGCCAGAGGCACACAACCACGATGTTGACTATACTCTAGGAGTGACACACCTTGTATCGGCATATTCAAATGGCCTCACTCACATCTTGGCCTACATGGTCCTCTTCTCCTGCTCTACATTCCCAATAGCTACCAGAGCAGTTCCCATTCTTAAGGGAAGGAGGGTGAAAGGCTGTGTGACAGGGGTGTGGTGAGGTGGTCAGAATGTGTTGCTGTGAATGCCCTGTAGGTATGTGAAGCCCTTCTACGATCGAGAGAAGACAGAGACAATGAAGGAAAAATAAGCAGCAGCTGAGGTAAAGGACCAGTCTTTATAGCTAGAAATTCTGAGGATCATGAGAATTCTAAATTTGAGCTCAGCTCCTGGCTCATCCTAACAGTGTATCTGTTAAGGTAGGAGGATGGAGAATACTTTATTTAACAGTTTGTAAACTTGCCTTATAATTTCAAGACACTGACATATGCAGCAAGTGGCCACTCATTCGTATTCTTGCCCCAAGTGTGACAAATGTTACAGACAGGTTTGTGTAGGAGGTAAAAGGAGGTGGCAAGAAACAGTGAAATGCTTAACAGAAGAAATTAGGGATGCTATCTTTTAGGGGTTTGTTGCTGTGTGCGTGCGTGCGTGCGTGCGTGTGTGTGTGTGTGTGCGCGCGCACATGTGTGTTTTCTTTTATTCTTTTGAAGACAGGATCTCTGTGGGTAGCCCACATTGACCTGGAACTTTGTGGCCCAAACTAGCCTCCTGAACTACAATCAGTCCCTCTGCCTTTAAGTCCTGGATGTCTAGATTTCCAGTGTGCATCACCCCAACTAAGAATGCTACTTTGATAAGCTGTATTCTGCCCAGTAAAATGCCTAAACCATTTTAGAAGCTGACTCTAAACTTGTTCACTAGTCAACTAATCCACGGATAATGAGAAGACAGGGCAGTTTTACTACAGACATAGACAAATAGAGATTAGAAAACTTTCAGAGTGACCTGACAATTACTCAAGTGCCTAATCCCAACATCAAGCATGTAAGAGACAATATTAATGGTTCACCTGTACAATCGCCAGACAGGTTAACAGAATGAGTTAAAACGCAGGACACATTCTCAGGTCTTGGGCTCCCAGTCAATCAAATAATCAACTCATAGTAGAAGGGCCATCTTTGGAACATTTTAAGTTATAACCATAAGAAAACAAAACATTAAATTTAGCAAGATCAAAAACATTTACAGAGCATGAGTTCAGAAGTATATAAGAGTTTCAATGGAAAAATCAGCCAGGTTGACTGAACAGAGTTAGCAGCGGTGTTAAGTAAGGTCTATTTGTTTGATCTTATTTTTAAATTCTGTTTTATTTTTGTCATAGGCATAACTGACTAGGGGGCACACTAGCCTCCCTTCTTCCTTTCCATCTCCTCCACTTATTCATTCACCAACAAGGTGGTTTTCAATCTTGGTTTTCAACATAGAACTACTTGGAGACATTTGTTTTAAAGCCAATGCCTGGGCCCCAGCTTCAGAAATTTTTGTTTAAGGTGGTTTGGGATAGCCTCTGGAAATCAGAGTATTTTCTAAAATGTTGGCAGGGTGGTCTAAGGTAAACTCTAGGCTGCAATTGCTAAGCTTAGCAAAAATTCCAGATAACCTGGACAGTCCTGTAAGTGGATCCAGGGGAAGAGCTGTTTTGATAGCACTGGCTTTAGTCTTCTTGACCCTACCACTGAAATTCATTCTGCTCTCACTCATTTCTAGATTTTTCAAGATCACTGATTTTTCTTTCAGTCCTAGATATTAACTGTCCCCTCATATTTAGTCTCTTCTATGTGTTTGTTGATAGTCTTCATTCTTTGAGACACATAATAAGAATGTTTATTATATAGTGAGCAGCACTGTATTCGCTGCAGATCTTAAACCTTGATACTCATTAAAATCCCCAAGGCATTTGATAACATTATCATTCTGAGGTCTCTTCTGGAGCTCCAATTCAGGAAGCCTACAAGAGGAGAGGGCTTTGAATGATTATCAAGTTCTGCACATGGTTCTTCTGCTGATTAGATAATCAACCTTTGGAAAAAGCACAGTTTCCCAGTCCCCTGGCTCTATGGATAATCTCCAGATATGAAAAAGTTTCTCTACCAAAAATTGGCATTTTGGAAATGACTCAGCTGTTCCAATTCTATCAATCATAGGGAAGTGGTTAGAAAAAGCTTAAATCCACTGTTTCTGAGTCTACAGTGTGTTCAAATAAACTTATAAGAAATCATAATAAATTGATCAAATTTTTATGAAACCCTTGAGCTGATTGCTTATCTCATTATAATTTTGCAGCATGGGACATACAATATAGCTTGTTACCAGTTAATGGATGATAATCACACACATTATGCCCCAAAAATGATGATATTGGGAGCTTTGAACAGCTCAGTTTATACTGATAGCTTAACATTCATATGGGATCCCACTTGTGGTTTCCATGTTAGGGGTATGCGGCTGCTCCTCAATTGGGGGGGGTAAAGAAAAGTCACTAAGGCATAATTTTATCATCAAGCCATATGGAATCTTTCCTAATTTATTGGTTCTTTTTAAATTGGCACTAATTAATTGATTGACCATTTCTTATGCTGGCTCCTTGCTTCAGTTGTAAGTTAATATGACTCGCTATCTTGAGGAAAAAATGTCCTTCCCAATTTCTCAAAAGTGGCGAATGGCAGCTGTGCAGTGACATTTGCAATTCCCAGTTTCTAGATCCAAACAGTGCTTCAGGATTGATTCCATTTGCTATGTATGACAACCCTACCAAGCCGGAAAAATTGTGCCCATTTGGCAAGCTTAGAGAGCTGAGAGTCAAACCTGAGTGTTCTGAATACTTACTTGGTTATCTTCCCACTACATGCCAATGCCAGTTATCTGGCTCTCTGGCTTAACTGTGCTCTTATTCCGAGTAACTCTTTAATTACCTCTTTGCATGTCCTATATGGCCTTCCAATCTTTTCTGACAGCTGAGATTTCCTCTAGCCAAGTGTTCATACATGGCTATCTCTATAAACAGCAAAAATGAAAACCACCTAAAGACACCTGTCACTTCCTTCTCCTCTGTGTCACTCACTTGGGGATGAAATGCCCATCTTCTTTTGATCATCTTCTTCATCTGTATTTGTTATCTCTAAGCACAAATAGTTCATAGTAACTGGGTAGTTGGTTTTATATTAGATGCCACACAACAAAATGATGAGTCCCAACTGCCAAATTCATACTAGCTGTGACTACTAACCAGAAGTAAATACAGAAAACACAAGTTGGGTCAAGTTTTAGCAAGGACTGGAAATGGAAGTATATGAAATAGAGGGAAGGAATTCTTCTACCCTTTCCCCAAAGCCTGACTGTGGGGAGCAGGGAAACGTAGGCTTACGAGAAATTCTTTGTTACTGGGAAAATGAAAGTAACTTGTCTAAGAGGGTGCCAGCCGGAAGATGCAAGGGCAGAGTTGAAGCCTGGTCGTGGGTATAGCTGATTGGGTGAGTAAGACTTCCATGCTTGTGATCAGTGCATGATCACCTTGTTACCAGGCTTGTGCTATGTGATGTGATAAGATGACCTTTAATGTGATTGGTCCACATAGCCTCATGTGAAAACACCCATGTGGTTCTGTATATAAGCCAGGGAATGAAATAGTAAAAACGGGACATACTTAGACATCACCCCTGTGGCATGTTTGTCTTCAGAGTGAAGGCTGGAGGTTCAGGTGGGCAGGGCACTCACTTTTCCCTGAGATCCCCCTTTATGTGCCGGTCACTACACAGGCCCTGAGACACCTGACTGCTACCCTGTGCATCCCTGGGAGTAGAGATTGTTTCACCTCAAGATGGTAGCTACATATGCTGATCAGAGGCATTTCTGGCTGCTAACATTTTCACCTACCTTGGGCTTTTTGAGGACAGCCCCCTCCGTAACACCTGGGTCTCCTTTGAATGACCCTGTCCCTGATTTCATCAGCTGTTTCTTACCATGTGTGATACTTTGAACCACTGATTGAGAGTATTTCCAGTTGTTGAAATTCAGCTGTTAAGGTTTGATCTCAGAATTCTTCTATAAGTTCATGCGTTAAAGAGGAAGTGTATTCCAGATGGTGGCATTAACAAGAGGTGGTGTAGACAGTAGGAGGTGCATCTCCTGTCTGAAAAGCAGAGCACTAATATGAAGGGTATACGAGGACCCTGGCCTCTTGCTCCTTCTCTCTCAGACCCCCAACCATCATGACATGAGCAGGTTTGTTCCACCTGGCCCTTCACCATGACGTCCTGGAATGCCAACTAACCATGAGCAGAAACTCCAAAAGTCTTAACTCTCCACATACTCTATGAACAAATATAAAAGTGTGTTTGTGTGTGTGTGTGTGTTTAATTTTTAAAGGAGTTTATCTTAAAAGCATCAACACAATTACACAGCAGTTTGTTAAAATACTAAATAAATTAAACATTATTGAAATGTAATTCCATGTTTGGATTCAGAACATCTGATTCCTTGTTCATAAACTAATCTAAACATTTCTGCCAAATGAAATTTAGCTATGGCTTTAAATATTTGAAGAAAATCTGTCATCCAGAAAATTGAGGTCAACCAAAAACAGATGGTGTCTATAAAATAGGGTGTTAGCTTCCTGTGCTAAAAGACAACGTGTATGGCTCATCTGGAAACACATAAATATTTTTAATAACACAGACCTTTAAAATAGAACTGAGCCTTTCACATGTTTTAATATGATTTCTATTATTGGAAAATATAGTTTCAGGAAACATGGTTTGGGAAGGATATATATTTTCAAATCACATATAGGCCTCCTCAGGATTTATTAGACATTTTGCTTTTCCATTCATACTTATCAGAAGGAAAACATCCCTTTGATATCTTCTCTTTGGAATAATTTTATTTTCAGTATAGTGCTAATTTGGGGGGGGTGAGGGCTCTCTAATTAAGACGTATAAGGGAAAAATAGCTCTCAAAGCTCAGGTGACCAATGTGCTGAGAGCCCAGGAAAGTTTGGGAGGATAAGTGGCACTGGCAAGGAAACCAACATCAGAAGAACCGAGCCAGAGACGCCATCGAGAGGTGAGAACTCCTGTGGTGGACCTGTCTCCACTCACTTCCAGGACAGCCATCCATCTTCCACAAATAATAAGCAGCCCAGAATCTTTCATTTGAGAACAGAGACAGCCTCTGTCTTTCTAGGGCATTGGGATGAGGAATGCATGAATAAATATGAAGAAATGGGCATTTTCATTTTGATTGAAGCTAAGTAGTTTAAAAATGATGAGACTAGAAATGTATTTAATAAAAATTATGCTGTGAATAATAAACTAGCTATTGTAATTCTTATACCAAATCACTTTCTAGAATATCTTACTTTTTCAGTAGAATGAGTTCAAAATAAAACTAGAAGATACATTAGACATTTTCCTACCCTGAAAGCTATTTTTCTTTGTTGAAACCATAAAAGACAGAACCATGTCCTAAACTGATATTTATGAATAATACAGTACACAGTTTTAAGTGAATGTTTTTTGAAATGCTTTATAAGTGTTAATTCATAAATCAACACTAAATTATTTGTAGAATGTAGCAAGATGTTCTAAAAAAAAAAAAAAAAACATGCCATTGTCCTGCTTCCAAGTGACTCTGCCCATCATGGGATCTATGGTGATCATATATGTTCCTAGGGAAATTTTGATCTTTTGTTGATTTGTGATAGCATTTATTCCAAACATCTTATTTCCCAGTTACAGAATAAATGATCACAGTGTGGGATCACTCCAATATAATTTTCTCTCAAACCGCATTTGCTGATACCTCACTGAAATCTAGTGATAAAGAAAGATGTTCATGTTAAAAAATAATTTATCAAAAACATATCCTTTGTGTTCCTTGTATTTCCTATTTTTCCCTCAATAAGCATAGCTTTCAATTATAGCTTTTGTGTACTAATTTGTTTGGTGGTTGATCAGTTTTGTGGAATAGGACCTGTCATATAGCTTTACCTGATACTAAAGAGATAAAGACAGTAATCAGGATTACCATGCTTAATTTCATTTAAATGAATCTTTTCTAAGTCAACAAAAAATAGGAAAGCTGAAGTTCCATTTGCCATTAAAAATGTTCTGAGGTAATTCTTTCACCCTCTCCACATTCATCATGGGGGCTTTGCCTCCTCTCACACATATAAAAATAGTCAACCTCTTTGGGATGTGTACTGTATAAGGATCAACAGACATTGGGAAATGTCCAAAGCTTATCATATTTCCCACAACAACCTAGAAGAAAAATAAGCCACACTCACAAATAACAATCATAAAAGCAATATGGGGAAACTTTTTAAGGGAACAACCCTGGTTCTATGAAGTGTGAAGACCTTTCTGTGTTGTTGAATCCATCCTCCCATTTATGAATGTGTTCACTATCTCGTGCATCACTATTCATTCAACTCTCACAGTGTCTCTAATTTTATCCCATTATTTTCTCTTTCACACTCATAAGTCTCTCTTTCCTGTCTCAAAACTAAGATTCATATTGTGGTGGTATGAATAAGAATGGTCCCTATAGGCTCAGTCACCAGGGAGTGGCACTATTTGAAAGAATTAGAAGGATAGAAAGCAAGGGCCTGTTAGAAGAAGTGTGTCACTGAGGGTGGGCTTTGATATTTCAAAAGCCCATCCCAAACCCAGGGTCTCTCTTTCTGCCTATCCATCAGGATGTAGCTCTCAGCTACTGCCCCAGCACTGCTTGTGTACCACCGTGATGATAATGGACTGAAGTTCTGAAACTGTAAGCCCCCAATTAAATGCCCATTATAAGAGTTACCCTGGTCGTCGTGTCTCTTCATATCAGTAGAACAGTGACTGAGACACATATTCATTGCCGCATCATGGGTTCCTTGGAAATCCCTTGCTTAGAATTTTGTTCCAAGCTTAGACCTCTACTTAGGATGGCAGTCAAGACTTTCCTTCATTTTCTACACACCATTGGAGTGGGCCTGAGCCTTCTTCCACTGGAGAGCTAGTCCACAGCCTACCCCCAGCCTCTATCCCTTAACTATTACTTTTTCCCAAGGAAACTGCTTAGGAAAAGTATGAAACAGAAGCATTGAGGAAGAAGTGTTAGAATTAGGAGGGATTGGCAGCAACCAACTCTTCCTATGTAAGGTCTAAGTCCTAAATCTGTATTATATTTAGCCTGAGTCTATTCAACAGCTAAAAATATTCACATATCCACCATCTTTCTCTGCCAATTTCAAGAGACGGCTTGTTGCTGCTCATTTCTAGAGCCTTCCTTATGCCATTCTGGCACCCTTGGCAAACAGGTCAGAAAGCTGCAACTGAAGAACTGGAATAAATATGTCCGCCTAGAGGAAGGATCAATGGGAGGATGGGGTTGCTAGTAAGCCTGGGAGAAGCACAGCAGGGCTGTGTTGACTCTCTAGGGCAAAGAGTATAACCCTGGAGGAAGTGCAGCTTGCAGCCCTGAATATGTTGAGAGCAGCATTGTCTTAGACGCAGTAACTCTTCCTTGGTATCTGTCCAAACAACTTCAGGAAAGATATGCAGGAAATTTAAAGACATTATATAATTCATTTGCATTTCTCTTTTAGTTTGATAGAAGCAAAGGACCTAGGTCTAGTCAGGTTTCAGTACACGTGAGGAATCAGAATGACAGGTATGACAAGAATAAGCAGGCAGAAGCGCAAGATACACAGCCAGCGAACGGCACCAAGACAGCCAGCAGAACAGGGCTCTGGGTCGCCAAAGCTTTAAAAGAAAGCTTTATGGAGATACTTAAAAATAAAATGTGAAGCTCTGACCTCTTGATACCAACCGTCTAAAACCGTCTAGGATAGTTAAAACAAACTCCTAGTCATGCAAACATGTCTCTTTGTTGGCTACTATGACAGTCTATCACAGATATTCTCTAAACTACCCAGTAATCAAGTTGCTAAGAGACAAGCAACATTTGCTTATCTAAATACAAGAGATGGATAGGGCATCTTCAAAAACCCCTTGAGATCTGCAGAATATGGCATTCAAAGATGTTATCTTAAATCAAGATTTTTTTTTATATCGAGACATATCAGCACCTGACGGCAACCCTATTCTACTCCAAGTAGAGGATAAGCATCGAAGAACCTCCACTGTAAGATGGTTGAATTGGTGGCAAGCCTTTCTCTTGGCATGAAAAAACCCCTTGCACCAACTGCAGACAGACTGCTGTCCAAAAAGGACAAAACTTGGAAGCAGGGAAGTCGACAGCCTAGCTCTGCCAAGACAGGGTAGGCGAGTCCTTCATAACCCCTGCTCTACAATCAATGTCTGTCAGAGAAATGGGGTCAAAGGACTGAAGATTGATGCTGTAATGTATGGAGAGAAAATGGGAGCTGTCCAGGCAGCCACTGGTATGTCATTTCTTAGTTTGGGAAGCTGCAGCCCTGCACTTCCTATATAATCAGATATATTTGTCCCTCTCAGGTCTCTGAGGTGGTTGAAGAATAGACAGCTAGAGTCTCATAGTTAAATTTTGAGTTGTTTGGGAATCAAGAGGGTGTTCTAAGAAGATGCTTTTTAAATTGTGATGAAAGTTGAGTTGGATATAGAACTTTAAACTCATGGAGATAGGTCGACAGTAGAATGTTGAAGTCAGGTGCCAAATACATATAGACTGGACATTGGGATTGTATGCCAAGCCATATAACTCTCATAATTTTGGCCTAATTACCTCTGTTGTTTTGTATTGTATTTATTATTATAAGAGTAAGAGCCATTTGTTGGACTGAAAGGGGGAGCTGTTGGGGGGAAAAGATATATCTTAAACTTAAAAAAAAAAAGGAAGAGGATGGGTGGGTTGAGGCGGAAGAGGGTGGGAGGGTGGGACTGGAGGCGGGGTAGGGAGGGGATTTCAATTGAGATGTAACTTGAAGAAATAAAAAATAAAGTAAAATAAATAAATAAATAAATAAATAAATAAATAAATAAGAAAGCTTTATTTAGTAGACATGCCCTTACTTTTGCTAGACACTTCTTGTGGCCAATTTTTTTTTTACCTTACAAGAAATATTGTGTCACGCTAATCTATTTAAAAAGTAAAGACCCAAGGATCCATGAAAACTGCACAAAAATCTAGAATCCATGATAAAACAACCAGAAGTGTGCACAGATTTTGTAAAAATAAGTAGAGTTAGAGGCCAAAGGGGCAACAGGAACTCAGTTGCACTAGAGGGAATAGCTCCTCCTCTAAGTAATCCTGTATAACCAAGTTCGTTTCACAGGTCTGTACATCTATTTGAGAGAAGAAATTTGTTAGTGTGCCAAATACGTAAATTCTGAAAATTAGCTTTGTATATTAAAAATATTATTACATATCATATTTGAGTTGAGTTTACTTTAAGATTGAGGAATCATAGAAATGCAAAGTAAACCTGGGAGGATAAGGATTTTTAAAACTAATGAATCTTCAGGTTTTCTTATTTTCCAAAGAACTCTGTCCTGTTTGATCTGAACTTTGTCCCATTGATCATAATGTAGGAACACTGACTCAGCTCCAGTTTGCAATATTTGAAGTCAACAGTGGCCTTTCTTGTGTCTGCTCATAGCTGAAGTGCTGTCTGATCCATCAAGCTCATTTTTTACCATATCTAAACTTGATGAATCCAGAATTTTCAGGACTTCTTGCGAAAGGAATTCATATGTGTTCCAGTCTTCTACGCATGCAAGACATGCGTACAAAACACCCTCTGGGCATGCTAGAGCTCTACCAGGGGTCTTCCGAGTCCTTGGAAAGATGGCTGTTCAGTGACCTTCCCTTCAGGAATTGCTGGGGAAGCTTCTTCATGATGCCAGTCATTTCTGAACAAAGGAGTAGAGGGACGGTACAAAGGCTCGCTGAGTTTCCAAGATTTTCCTGTAACCTGAACTGTGCAGCCCTCTGACCTGTTCCTATGACATAGCCTTTGGCCTTGACAGCATCTTCTTCAGTCTTTCACTACAACTTAGAATCCTTTACCAAACTTAGAAGATGGAAGATGTAGATAGAGCTTATGTTTCCTTGGTTTAAAAAACAAAAACAAGGTAGAAAACTCATCGTGTTATTTCTTTTCTTTCCTTTTGCCTGTTAAACCTTTGGTAATATTGACTTTCCTTAATTTTCACCTGAATAAGCATGCACTTTCCAGGATCTTCCATCAAGAAAACAACCAGATTATGAGATTGGAGTTAATGCAGGAAACAAACAAAAAAGTAAACCTTGCTTTTTGTTGATGAACAACCCAAGATCAGGCAGGTTGTAGGGTAGGGAGGCTGTACGAAATGCAAAAATGTTCGAATCCAAGCAAAATGTTGGCACACGGAGTCTACCCAGTGGCTCCAAGGCAAAGCAGTGACTTACCTCTTCATTTGTTTGGAGGGAAGCCAAGAACAAGATATTTGTTGTTGACCATAAACAACTCTATATTGTCTCTCTCCACAGATGCACAGGATTCAGGGAAAGGCAGGTTGAAGCAGCTACTGTTCACCTGGGGGTCCTAAGCTGAACAATGGAACCAGAAACTTCAAACTTCTCATTTCACATTGAAGAAGCCCAGGGATCACTTCAGTGAAGCAGTGCTTGGGGCAAGGATGTGAGTACCAGAAGGCAGAATGCAAATCCTGACGACCTGGGAACTACTCATGCATATGTAATAGTGAGTAGTAGATACAAGGCACTTGAGTCCTCAAAAGTCACTCAAGGTGTCACAGCCTCCACTGTGAGCGCTCTGTAAGCAATTAAAGATGCTAAGGCTGGACCATCTTCCTTGTGATGCTAATTCTTCACAGCTCCCTTAGGATCTTAACCATCTATTCTATGCTTCTCCAGAAAGTAAGGCAGAACTTCCCTCCCACAGTTACCAACTTGCTGGACCTGGGAGATTCTACTGGCCTTCACATAGTGTCCTTGCTACCCTGTTCATAAATAGCTTAGGCAGCTCTTCCCTCCTAGTGACGCTTCCAAGGCCTCTGTTGTCTTACATTTCTCCATAATGTTTTAAACCTCTTCATTATCAATCTTCCAGGAAGTCAATACTTTCACATCAGTGGTAGGCTCAACTTTACCCCAGTGTCTTAGTGCCTTTTCCCACTGCTATGAAAAAAATACTGTAAAAGAAGAAAGAAGAGGAGGAGAAGAAGGAGGAGGAGGAGAAGCAGAAGCAGCTTAAAGGAAGAGAGATCTTAATCTGGCTCATAGTTTAAGGTAATCAGTCACGGAAGGGAAGTCAAGGTGACAGGCACTTGAAGCAGTTACATGTAAACACATCTACAATCAGAAAACAAAGAACAGTGAACACATGCATGATGTTTACCTCCCATTCCCTGCTCATATAGTCCCCAGGTTCCCATCCAGGGAATGATGCCACCCATAGTGGGTGAGTTTTCCCATCTCAATTAATACAATGAAGATAATATCATACAGACATGGCCAGAGGCCTGGCCTGGGTAATTATATATTCTACCAGGTTGACAGTCTTAACTAACAAACCCAGACAAGTTTCTGCTTCTTTTCTTCCAAACTGTTTATGTTTATGGACAGCTATAGAGTTGTATTCCCAATTACCACTAACCTAAAGTCACACAATGACTGTAGAGCCATTGAATGAATACTTACTCCTATAAAGCTCTGGAAAGCTTAAACTCAGAAGTCAGAGGCTGTGAAGCTAAATAGCATGGTGTTGAACTGAATGAGACCACTGGGGACTGTTTCCATTACAACAACATACAGCTACAAGGTGGTTCATACTTACGGAATACATCTTACAATATTTGTTTCATTTAACCCACACAACTTAGAAAATAACAGTGCACAAATTCTTGTTATTTACTGTTTGCAGGTGAGAAAAATGAGGCTCTGAGAGGTTAGGTTGCTTGCTCAGGTTCAACAGATTTTAAATGTCGGCACAGATTCGGAACCAGAGCATATGACTTGAAGGCGGACACTCATTGCACCACTATCTCATGGCGGCCTTTTCCTTCAGCCTACATTAGAATTAGTCTCAAACTAAAGGGCACTCACCATTTTGCTGGCATAACTGAGCAGCTGAATGTCACTGTTGACACATTTCTTCTTGTATCTTTATAGTTTCACGACTGTGTCATTTTTACATCTCCTAAATTCCTTTTATACATAATCAATGTCAGAGACAGCAATTGGTCATTGTCATTACACTTCCTAATGATTTGGGGGAGAATATATCAACCGTCTTTGCATAGTCAATTTGGGAGTCGTCGTGAAGCAGTGACTCATGACAAAGAGAAGCAGTTAGCCAGTCTCCTCATTCATTTAAGGCAAGGCTGCCATTTGTCATTTGCAATTTTTCTTGGGACCAATAAAACAGACAGCTCTTCTGATTAATTTTCATAACAGAAGGAATCACCTCTCTACAGGAATCAGAGATATAGTTTTATTGGATAAACTACCTCTTCTACAATTCTGGAAGAGGCCATGTGGTCTAATTTCTTTTACACTCATTTAAATTAAGTCTGAGTTAAGCCCACCCTTTGGGAAGCTGGGTTGACAATACTTTACCTTTCATCAGACTTGTACCCTTGAAGCACATATGAATTCCAGCTTCTCCCAGTAGGAAACGGAACTGAATATAGTGTCAGTCCATTTTACCAGCTTCCCCTAACCCTGCTCATCTGCCTGCATCCCTTTGTACCTCAGGACTTCATTCCTTAAGGTTACCTGAGAGAGCTTCAGTTTTATTTTTACTTTAAAAAAATGTTTATTTATTACTTCAAGTTACATCTCCATTATAGTCCCCTCCCTCCACCCTTCCTAGTCCCACCCTCCCACCCTCTCCCTTTCTCCCAGAACTCATAATTTTTTAAATAATTAGGCCAAATTATGAAAATTATAAGGTATAATATATATTCCCAATGTCCAATCCATATATATTTGGCAACTGATATTAATATTCTATTATCTATCTATCTCCATGAGTTTAAAGTTCTATACCTAACTCAGTTTCCATCCTAATTTACATTATCAACTTAAAAACGTCTTCTTGGATCTAGAACATCCTTTTAATTCCTAAACAACTTAAAATTTAACTGTGAGACTATAACTATCCAGTCTTCAACCGTATCAGAGACCTGAGAAGGCTAAATATATCTGATTACATAGGAAGTGCAGAGCCAGCATCTTCTAAAATTAAGAAATGACAGACAACTGGTAGCCTGGACCTTCCCCAATTTCTCTCTATACATTAGAGGATCAATATTCAGCCTCTTGGCCCAGTACATCTGA
Organism: Lophiomys imhausi; assembly: GCA_907164525.1. Classification (NCBI taxonomy): domain Eukaryota; kingdom Metazoa; phylum Chordata; class Mammalia; order Rodentia; family Muridae; genus Lophiomys; species Lophiomys imhausi. Next base: position 558,473 of record CAJQZJ010000314.1, on the reverse strand, counting down.
CAGACATTAATTGTAAAGCAGGAATTATGAAGGACTTGCCTACCCTGTCTTGGCAGAGCTAGGCTGTTGACTTACCTGCTTCCAAGTTTTGTCCTTTTTGGACAGCATTCTGTCTACAGTTGAAGCAAGGGATCTTTCTTGTCCAGTGACAAGTTTGCCACTAATGCATCCATCTCCAAATGGAGATTCTTTGATGCTCATCCTCTACTTGGAATAGAATAGGGGGTGCTCTCAGGAGCTGACATTTCTCAATATCAAAAAATCCTAAGTTAAGAAAACATCTTTGAATGCCATATTCTAGAGATCTCTTGAGGTTTTTGGAGGCCAACTATCTATCCCCATATATTTGGATAAGCAAATGTTCACACACTCTTGGGTATCAGCTTATAAATTTGTTTCCTATATATAAAGGATATTTTCATTTTTTGGCATTAAAAAGGCAGTTAAGAGGTTTAAAAAGCTGCAAATAAATTAAGAGTTACTACAGTTTAACCTGGTTTTCTAAACCTCTAAGAGCTGAAGTAATTTGGAGTTCAGATAAAATATTTGAGAAGGGTGGTGTTAGCCCATGCCTTTAACTCCAGCAGAGACAGGAGGATCACTATAGAGTTAGTTGTCTTATAAATTATAGAGTTACAATGAACCAGGTGGTGATGGTATACACTTTTAAACCCATCACTTGAGAGGCATACATCCTTACTCCCAACACACTGGACACAGAAACATCCAGATCGCTGAGTTCAAGGCCAGCCTGACACAGAACAAACTCCAAATAAAGAAAAACTTATATCCAGGGGTTGTGGTGCATACCTTTAATACCAACAATTGGGAGCCACATGCCTTTGATCCCAATACTTGGAAAGCAGAAGCAGGCACATAAGATTTGCAATGATTTAAGTTTAAAAGCTACTCACAAAAGTCATGCTGAAATTCAAAGTAAATTGTCCTTTGTGATCTCAAAATGTATGCACTTAAAGGTATGTTTAGTTCCAAAATATCAAAAGAATTTTTTAAAATCTCAATTGGAAGATAATACTTTTTATATTGCCCAAAAACCCAATTTGCTCTAGGAAAGATATTACCTGCCAAAAAAAAAAAAAATGTAATGCCCCAGAGTTCAGGTTAGGGCAGGGCTCTGTTCTTATCTTTACAGGGGATTAAGAGCTTCATTCTTAAATAGAAAGATCTAGTTTCACTGCTACTTTTTCAAAGGTTTCAGGCTCCCATAGGACAATCATTGTCATTTTTGTCTCTGTTGAATGAGAAAACACAAAAAACATTCACAGAATGGAATACTATGGACTGTGACACTGTGGCCGCAATACTGTATCTAAAAGGAAAACTTCATATTTTATGCACCATGGTAATACAATATATTTTTCTTTTTAAAAAAGTAGACTATGTGTGCAAGACATATTTATGTTAGGTCTACATACGACTTTCCAGCCATCCTCCTACCATGTGTCCTTTGCCCTTAACTCACAAGTTGAAAAAAGATGATCAAAAAGTTTTGGCTCAGCTGGTCTTAGTGGCACACACTTTTAATCTGAGCACTTGGAGGCAGAGGCAGGAATACTATGGACTGTGACACTGTGGCAGCAATACTATATCTAAAAGGAAAACTTCATATTTTATGCACCATGGTAATACAAGTTCAAGGCCAGCCTGATCTACAAAATGAGTCCAGGACAGCCAGGGCTTGGTACACAGAGAAACCCTGTCTCGAAAAATAAAAAAAAAAAAATTAAAAAGGTTTGATGTTTGACTCATATGACTTATCCATTATAGTTGTCAGAGCCCAGTTTCCTGGGTGGAGAGATCAGCATTTAGGTCATGTCTAACAAAACTGTGATGTTCCTCTTGTCCCTTCAGCCAATTTTCTTTTTCTTTCTTTCTTTTTTTTTTTATTAGCACAACTAGTACTGAATTTCATTAAGGAATTTCTACACATATTGTATTCTCATTTGTCTGCCTTCCTCATCCTCCTGTTACTCCCTTACCTCCATCATCTTCCTCCTCCTCCAGTACCCTTTCTGTTTTCATGTCACAGGTATTCTATTAACCTCTTCTCTTCTGCTCCTCCACTAAGGATCTTTTCTTCCCTCTCATGGGTGACTGTCTAGTTTCATGACCTATGGTGAGGAATTCCTGAGCACCAACCAGTTCTTCTGGTGCGTATAGATCAAACATAGGGCAACTTCTGGGGAAGTTCCTCCTCACAGATATCCCAAACTGAGCTAGTTAGAACTGCATTCCTCTTTTGTGCAGGAAGGATCTTTCAACATTCAGAATTCTATAGCAAAAAATAATATTTCATGGAATAGGAGCTTCTCACTCCTATATACTAAAGTCACCTGGAGGACTTCGCAAGCCAGCTGACTCTACGGGAAACAGAATCTAGATGCTGTTGGATTTATTTTTTATTTTAAATTTTTATTTCAATGTTTCCAGATGACCTAATACATCAACAGAACCCCGAATTTCTCAGTTTTCCTAAAGGACTTAAAGAGGAGAAAGTAAACAGGAGAATGTGGAGAAATGACCCTGAATAAGACGTGCCCGGCAGCTGGGACCATTGAAGCAAGGCAGAGATGATGGTGTCGTGAAGATGAATGTCTTGGTGTCACGGATGCACCCCTGACTTGCTCCTCTTTATGCTGAGCATTTTACACAGGATGTTTTTGTCCAAAACTCTTTCCTTTGGTTAAGCCTTGTTTCTTTAGTCGCTTAACAAACACTGATGTCTAGATGCACATGCTGAGTATCCGGCACGAGTCAAGTCCTTTCTGATGGGAGGAAGAGAAGCAATAAAACATTGAATTTAGTCAGTTTCGTTCCTGTAACAACCATCGCCTTCTTTAATTCACTAGAATTTTCCATTTTTTCCCTATGATCAGATAACAGCATCTCTGTATTAGACCTTTCCAAGTCATTATGTTTATGGACACTACCAGGGATTTTTAAAAGGATATTTATAATTCTGCTGAACAAATCTGTGTTTTAGATGACTAACTTCCATACTATACCCTTCCCCCTAAGTACAATACTTTGGCTTCAAATTGCTTCTATCTATAGGGAAAATTCAGGATGAAACCAAAATCTTAAGAAAGGGAAGCAAAAAAATTCTGATTCAGCTATACAACCTCAAACTAACTACAAAAAAACCTCTTCAGATCTCAAGTTTTCCACTGTGAAATGAGAATGGCAACAGGAAAACCAAAAGTTCACCAGCGAACCAAAAATTAAACTCACCATCTCTAGGCCTCCTACCTCTGCCATCAAAGGTGAAGAAATTCTTTCATCTTCCTCATCAAACGCATCCTCCTCCCCATCTGTGCATGTCTTCACAACTGTTTCATTTTATCACTGATTCTTGCTAAGGCCAGCCACCACAAAGCTTTTCCCAGTACCAATAACTCCTTGCCCCTAAGTGGTCTACATGCAAGAGTCTGTTACCTGCCAGACCTGAAACAACCTCCTGTGCATTCTGAATTCATAACCAGCATTTGAAAATTGTTACTGTAACTTTATATTAATGTGTTTGTTTCTCAGTTTCTCTCTTAATCCAGCTATCAACCCAAATAATTGAGACTCTACTGTATTATTTGCTAAACAAGCTTCAGAACACAAAAAGTGAGAAGTTATTACTCTATTCTCAACCACCTAAACTAATCTGGCTTCCTCACAGCATAAATCCAAGAGATTCTTGTACTTTGTGGGTTTCCTGCTTCAGATGAATCTTTTCTGATGTCTCCTGGACCTCTGCTTATGGTTGAATCCCCTACTTCCTCTCTCTAATTCCTCCTCCCCTGGAGGGCAGGAAGTCCAACCCTATTCTCTCCCTTGACCAGTGATTGGCTGTAAGCTGCTTTTTGGCATATCAGGGGACAACTGGAGAGCAATGTTTATACAACATTGAGACATGGAATTCTCAGAACAAGGATTACAACCAGATATGAGGGGTACAGAAATCAGCATTTGAATTACACAATAGCTTTATGCCTACAATAAATACCTTGTTTTAGTTCAGTAAGTTTCCTCAACCATTAACAGATTTGCTACATAATAAATAATGCCAAGTATTTATATCTTAAAACAATAACATTAGTATCTGGCTGGAGATGGCACATACCTTTAATTCCAGCACTTGGGAGGCACAGGCAGGCAGATCTCTATAAATTCATGGCCAGCCTGATCTACAGAGTGAGTTCCAGGACAGCCAAGGCTACACAGAAACCCTGTCTTGAAAAACCAAAAACAAACTTAACAAAACAAGATTTGCATATTACAGAGCATAGTTTTTTCTTTCTTTCTTTTCCTTGTTCTTCTCTTTTTCTTTCTTAGAAATTAGAGGTTTGGTAAAGCTTCACTGGATGTGTTTGCATGTAGTTCCCTCTGAGGTGATAGCCATGTCAACAGGGTCAAAGTCACCGAAGTACTAAGTGTGAGGGATCCATTTCCAATGCTGTTCACTCATAGGTGGCTAGCCTTTGGAGGTAACTGTTGAAACGGTGACTCTCTTGTTCCCCACAGGGTAGTTTGACAGTCTTCTTGTTTCGCCAAATGCTACTGACCTAAATGAGCAAGGTAGAAGAGCAGAAACTTTTAAGAACCTTTTCTCAGCAGATAGATGCCCTCGCTTCTGTGGTACTATGTCTTAGCCATGATTCAGTAAACAAAGAGCTAGCAGGAAGCTTAAAGGCCAGGTGAAGATTGCTAGGTGTTGTTTAGTAGCTAGATTCTGCACCCTTATTTTCTTTCCACTTAAAAAAAAATCACATAGGTCCAGCATGGGGGCTCACACCTTTAATCTAGCACTCCAGAGGCAGAGACAGGGAGATCTCTATGAGTTTGAGGCCAGTCTGGTCTACAGAGTGAGTCCAGGACAGTCAGGGCTATTACACAAAGAAACCCTGTCTCAAAAAAACAAAAAAACAAAAAAATCACACATTCATTGTACAAAGTGATAAGTTTTCTTTTTGACATTTTCCTACATGTACATAATCTACTTTGTACAGATTCATCTCTTGTTACCCTATCTTGTATCCCTTTCCTCCTTTCATTGCCCCCCCTTCCCACACCTAAATAGTGCTACTTCCAACTTTATGCCATACATTTTTTTAATATATGGGTTCCATATATAAGAGAAAGCATTCTGAGTTAGTCTTATTTTTCTTAACATAATAATATATTTTCTTGAAAAATAACATAGTTTCTTTTTTGTGGCTGGATAAAACCCTATTGTATATATAGATATATACCACATTGGTTTTCTCTAGTCATTTGTTCATGAGTATTTAGGCTGGTTCCATACCGTAGCTGTTGCAAATGGTGGCTCAGAACACGTGGATGTGCAAGTATCTCTGTGGTGTGCTGACTTAGATTCCTTTTGGTACAACCCTATGACTGGTACAGCTAGAACACAAGCTAGCTATGTTTTCAAGTATTTTGGTTTGATTTGCAGGTTTTTGTTGTTGTTTATTTGAACGTTTTGCCTTTCAAGGAATCTTCATACTGATTTCCATAATGGCTACATTAACTTACATTCCCACCAGTGCAGGGGTCTCTGAGACCTTCACAGGCCTTCAGGGAGACAAGAAGGTAATTCAGTTCAGCACAGCTCAGCAGCCTGTGTTTGTTCAAACTTCAAGAATCTGACTGACCCTAAGCGGTTTATTTAGGCATATTTAGCACAGCACAATTTGATAAAAAAAAAAAAACTTTTCTGATAATTAACTCAATACCACATACACAACAAAGCATAGACAAGTCTCTTTGAGGCAGAAAGTAAGATAAATAGAGATTGAACACGACTACATGGAAACTCTTTGTAAAGTACATGATGTGCCATGCTCTATAAAGGTAGATTCTACAGATTGAGAAAAATAAGAGTATGATATGGATCTGGGGGAGGGGAGACATCTGGTGTGGTCTCCAGCCACACATCATCTCTGGGCTTCTGGGAAGAACACAGGTCTTTCATTCATTTGCCTGAAGAAACAACCCAGTGTGTTTACCCTTCCAGGTTCCCTGTGTGCTTGGTCTGTGAGCACAAAGATCTCCTTGCTCTGACAGACCAACAGGACACTATGATCACCCCTCCACTCAGTGTTTGTTTGCTTTCTGACCGGGGTGAGGTAGAGTCATAACACAGTTTTCGTTTATAATTCCATGGTGCCTCAGGACGTTGAAATTTTCTCATACATTTATTAGCCATTTGCACTTCTTATCGACTGTTCAATTCGTTTGTCTGTTGGTTGATCAAATTATTTGGGCATATGATGTTTAATTTTTTGAATTTTTTTGTACATTCTTGGTATTTATTCCCTGTCAGATGTACAAGTTGGCATATTTTCCCCCTTTCTAAGAGCTTTCTTTTCACTCTGATAACTGCTTCATTGACTATGCAGCAGCTTTTAAATTTCATATAATCCCATCTGTCAATTCTTGCTATTATTTCCTGGACAGTTGAAATCCTTTTCAGAAACTCCTTACCTATGCCTATATCTTGAAGTTTCCTTCCTATAGTTTCCTCTTGAAGTTTCAAAGTTTCAGATCTTACATTGTCCTACAGGTTCGTTTTGAATTGATTGTTGTATAATACACCCTTACCTTTACAAGACATTCTATAAATGGCAGTAGCTTCACCATTACCTGATTGTCTAGAGATGGGCAGACATCATCCTGTTATCTTCAGACCTGTTTCTCTATCCATCCTAAAATTACCAGCTCTGACCCTCACATCCTCAGATTAAGTAACACATTCGAATGCCCTGACCTCGCCCCTCATTTCTCTAGATTCTGGCTCTGAGATGAAGTCGTCCTCTCCAATACTCCCCCTGTCTAAATTCACAGAGCCGAGGGCACAGAGCTCTCCATCATGCCTATATCATTTCTTAGAACTTCTCTTCACCATTGATCATATCAAGTTGTGTGTGTACCAGCCAAACCTGTAGCAAAGGCCCTAAAATGTGATGGTAACAATTAAAGTAAACGTCAATGTTCTACTTTCATCCTCTAACCATTACCTCACGTCTTTGCTGCTCGTTCCCACTGCTGTCCCTAAACTCACTGGGATCTCCAAGCTATTAATTTTCCTATGCCATGGCCTTGGTGCTATCAATCCCTGCTTACCAAGCTTAAATTCTGTAATCAATCTTTCCAATTATTCCCTTACATAAGCTCTAGATATGTTTCCATCTTGGTGGAATTTTTTTATGCTTGCTTGAAAACCTGAAAGCCTAGTTAAGATCTAACCTTCTGCCTGTGCCAACCTCCACCAGGCAACTGAGGCTAATGGAGAAAAGTGTGGGATCATGCTGGGTGGTCCTGCTTTCAACCCCATCCTCCATAACCTGCTTAAGGACGTCATTCCCCATCACCAAAACTCTTACCTCTTTCTCTCCTGTGCTTTTGTACTCTTTGTACTCTTGATCATTTCCACCCAAACACAGTTAATATGATGGTTACATTCTCCTTATCCTAAAAAAACTAACTCAGTAATACTTACTTACGTATTCTATTAATTTCAAGGCTGTTGTCTTGTTTCTTCCTTCTTTTTTTTAAAGAAAAAACCTTCAAGAACATTATCCATACTTGCCTTCTGGTTTTTTTTTTTCTACTATTCTCTATTAAAACCAGTTCTGCCATATTTTACCCTAACATCTACTGAATCCTTTCTGAATGACCTGGACAATGTCCCCCATCGGTCCCAGTCCTCTCCTGCTCACCCTGTGAGCACCTTCAGGCACAATTGATCAGATCACTCTTCCTCCTTCATATGTACTGATTAGTAGGTCTGCAGTAAGTCCCATGCTCCCATTTCTCTTCTCTTCCATGTTCTCAGCCAATTCCTCCCTCAGACCTTTCAGTGAAATGCTAGCTTGCTAGCTCAGGCCTTGGAGTTTACTTCTGTTCTCTCTTACTACACTGATTCTCTGGGGGACTGCTGAGGTGACGTGGCTTTAAATACACATAACACACCACTCCTCCCACTGAACGCCTGCTCTCCGCTTGTTCTCACAAGCTCCAGCTGTTGGACATAAAACAGACACCTCAGACATAGTGTACCAAGTCCAGACCCTGATTCGGTTCCCTCTTGTATTCGTCAGATGAAAGCCTGAAGTCCTTGGAAAGGTGCTGTTTCTTTGACATCCTCCATTTAATTCAACCACAGATTTCCATTGTCCTCTCAAATCTATGCAGAATCTGGACTTTTTTTTCTGCCTCTCCAGTACCATCTGATCTAAGTCATCATCTCTCACCTGGCTGTGGAACTCACCTCTTAACAGTTCTCCATGTCTATCTTTGTCTCCCATAAGTTACTGTCAACATGGTGGACAGAATGAACCTTTGAAAGCACTCATACCACATTCTACTGCAAGTCCCATAGCTGTATCCCCATTTCAACAGACTTAAAGACACTGGCTCATAAGACTAGCAGGACTGGCAATGCCTTACCTATTTCTTTCACATTAATTCCAAGTACTTCATCTTTTGATTGCCCACTCCACCCAGCTGGTTTCTTCCTCGTATAAGTATGTGGGCCAAGCAGATTCTCAGCTTACCACACATTCTTTAGCTGTTGCTAAGCATCCCTCTTCCTGAATGTTATTTCCACATTCAGTAATTCAAAATTTTCATTCTTTACTCAAATGCCAACAAATCATGGAGGCTTACCTTCAGCACCCCATTTACTGTAGTATCACCTCTATACACACATACACTCATACATACTCACACACACTCACACACATACACACGCTCATACACACATACACTCACAAACACATACACACTCACACACACGCACACACACTCATACATACACACACACACACACACACACACACACTACTACACTACTACTCCCTAGTTGGTTTCACTCCATCCTATTTTCTAACATATATCTTCTTCTAAAATACTGGATAATTTACTTACTCCCTACTATTTATTCCTTATCTCCCACCTTCTCTTTACTTCCCCCTCATACAATGCAAAACAAGAGCTCTTTAAGAGCAGGAATCTTTCTAATAATATCTACTGACCTATCTGGAGCATATAGATACATGCAGAATATACAAATGTCTGATGAATCATTAATAACGTTCTTTTAGACTTTACAAACTACACATTTCAGGAATAACGCAGAGTTTTACAGCAAAACAGTAGGAGGGCTAATTAAACCCTGAGCATCTACATTCTGAACCCAAATTCAGTGATCTTTTTGCTATACTGCTTTACCTTCCAAACAGCCAATCCATCCTCAAACCCATGAAACACCAACGTTATTTTTTAATTCTTTCAACTTAAAAATAAATATATTACTTTAATTAAGTAAATGATTATCAGGACAGAGAAGTGGTTTTCATATGCCTTTGCTGAATTAACTGTGGATTCGTGGTGTGTTTTGTGCTTCCAAACCGTCTGCCTTGTGGCACAGAACCATTGCTTCTTGGCCTTTTATTTTCTTTTTACTGTCATTTGCAACACTCACAGATGATTTCTTGTATAGTCTATTTTACACACACACACACACACACACACACACACACACACACACACACGCACACACACACAAAGTTTTTATCACTTCAAGAGAGCAAGCTTGCATGATAATAAGCATAGAACAACACAGCCAAGTTTAAATTCGAAGGCTCTTTCTGCTCCCTCCCTGCTCGTTAGTCATTCCTGCACATTCAGTATTGCAAAGACTGCAACTAAATCCATTCCTCAGCAAAACTGCAAATCACTATATATTAACTCACTGGAAAAATGGTCAGAGCTACGAATGTTTGCTTAACCTTCAAGTTCCAATAATCCATTGCGATTAGACTCAGGCATTACAATGGTATTTTGTAGTAGTGTGAGGACTGGGAAGAAGAGGTGATCCAAAGAGCAGGGGTCTCTGTGAAGCCTTCTCCCCCTCCAGGTGCCAGGAGTGTGAAGGGAACAAAATGAGTGACAGCTGCCAAGCCAAACTGTCTAAGTATTACGGCCGTGACCCTTAGGAGAGCTTCCATTCCTCAGACTGATAGAAGCAGCAGAATGGTAAGTTAGGCCACAGAGACTTTGGAGAAATGACGAGCTTTAGAGACGGAAGGGTGTTAGAGCATTAGTCTAGACACAAAACCAATTAGTACTTTACCATAATAAAATAATAACCTATAGGGTTGCTTCTTCTACTAATCAGAAACTATTTGTATCTCCACCAGGAAAAGCCCTGTTTGAGTCCTAAACAACGATATTTCCTCCAAAATTAAGTAATTCTTGGATGGTTTGCTAGGCATTTTTTATTAGGTTTTTTTGTTTGTTTGTGTGTTTGTTTGTTTGTTTGTTTGTGGGTTTTTTTTGGACAAAATACCTGACAGGAGCAAATTAGGGAAGAAGGGGTTTATTTATCCATGGTTTCTTCAGTCCACTGTAGCGGAGAAGCATGGTGGAGTGGCTCCGTGGTGGAGAACATGCTAAGGAGGACCCTCATGTCATGGTGGTTAGGAAAGCACAAACTGGAACGAGAGGCAGCTAAAAATTCCAGTTGCCCTCCACCAACAATCCACCTCTGCCAACCCCCTCCCCAAACACTCTACCACCTTCAAAAGAACACCACAAGCTGTAGCCCAAGAACTCCAAACATTTCAGCTTCGCGCGGTAACAGCCAGGTATTGTTGTTTGTCACAGGAAGGGCACATAGCCATCTCTGCCAGACTTGTCTGTTTTAAAGGACTGAAGTAGGAAATCCTTGTCTTTGAGAAATGTGCATAGTAGGGAAAATATAATAGTTACAATCAAAGGTGTCGAATCTGTTCTGAACAAGAAATCTCTACTGGTTCTCAAAGATCATGTTATGTTATAGCCCATTTTAGAAATGTAATGTTTTCCATAGACTACTTCTTTCATAAGGCAAGAGCATGGTCACTTAATTAATGATTAAATGAATGGATTGCATGTTTCAGCCTCATTCACAAATTCTCTGAATTGAATGTATCCACCATCTATATTTTAGAGAAGAATTCTTTAATTCTTTAATAAAGAATCTTGGAATGAAATTTACCCAAAGTCATAGTGTCTGCCTGAAACCGAATTTATAGAGTAAAACCAAATTAAAACAAGAAAGCATATAATGTCATAACAGGTATAAAAATTTCAGCTTAGCGTCCCTGGTCTATGGGCAACAATGATCTCATAGCACTCAGAGAATGTTCCTTGGCCATAATATAGGTTATGTGGTAAGGAATGTGGAATTAAGGACCATGGGGGAATGTATGTCCATCAATAATATAGAAATTAAAGGTAATGTCTTCTTGTCACTCATCATAAGGCTCCTGGCTGTCATTGTACAGGAAATAACAGACTAACAAGAGAAAACACAACCAATTCCTCTTATGTAACCTTTGTGTCGATGAGAGCTTCAGAAATGAAGACACAAAGACCCAGGAAAAATAGTAATCTACATGCTGACATTTAATGAACAGTAGCAGCCATGTGATTAGACAAAAAGAGAGAGATATGGCCTACTGAGGATAAACTGGGAAACTTAGCAAGGCTCATCTGTTCAGATTCTTCTTCACCTCTGTGTATATTTAGCCCTTTAATCTGGGAACAGGGCAGGACTCCTATCATCCAGAGGCCTCTCCTGGAGAAGAAGGAGGGTCACAGATGGACTCCCCTTCTTCTGTGGTTTTTCTGTTTTCTTCAAGCTTAAAATGTTCATTATGCCAAGGTGCCCTGCTTTGAAATATTGTGTTTTGAGTCCTGATTATAATTTTCTCCAATAAGATTGTTAATAGAAGAAATAGATTGAGGCTACTACAATGAAAGAGGAGTGGGGAAGAGAAGGGGGAGGGGAAGAGAAACCGATGATAAAGATGAAAAGAAGATGGGAAGAGATTACTTCCTTGAAATTATTTCAGTTTTTAAGGCTTCACTTTCTTTTTTCCTGATTTTTTTCTTACAACTTTATTTTTCCTCAAAAGAAATCTTCCCCCTTGAGAAACAGAAATACTTTCATTTTAGAAAATGAACCTGTATTATCATAATAATCTAATATAAGAAGACATGGAGTGCATTCCAAAGCAAAAATAAACAAACAACAAAAAAGTCACCGGAGTCTGGCAACCAAATAACTTTTTGACATCACATTAGAATTCATGTCAATTCTCATCTTGATTGAATTTTAACATAGGATGGCCGGAATGTGTTGAGAGAACATTTTATTATTTATGTTAAGGCACCTGTGTTGATTACGCATGGCCAGTGGCATTCTTCCATAGTGAATGTGTGGAACACTGACTATTCCTGTGAAAGTACCTCACTTAAAGCCCTTAGGCCTGGGGGCTAGCATCTGAAGGGTGGGGCAAACTCTCCTTCATGTTGGTTGCTAATTGACACCTTGATTCTGCAATTCCCAAAACGTCTCTGAAAAAGAAACTTTACACAGTTTTAAGTTAATGCAAATCTACGTTAATTTAAACTGTGTAGGCTAGCCACATGGCACTTTTACATTGAAGAAGATAGAGAAAAGCTTCAGAAAAATAAGATAAACCAAACTAGAAACTCAGAATTCTGAAAAGTCTATGAATCACTGTAATATCACAAATACATCTTGTTTAAGTTTTAAACCCACATTATCATATAATTACCTTAAACCCTAAAGGTTAACTTAATATTCACTAACTCTACATATCTAACATATATTATTTATCTCAATGCTCTAAACCCATTTTATCCTGGATAAAAATATTTTAAATGGAATCTACTAATCATTATTTACCTCTCTCTTCCACAAAGCTGCTAATAAATACTTACCTTTTAAATGACAGTATATGACATGGGAAAGATGGCTCATCAAGAGTGGTTTCCTGGTCTTCCAGAGACCTGGGGTTCAGTTCCCATCACCCACAATAGAAAGCTCACAAATGTGAGTAACTCCACCTCCAAGGGATCCAACAAACTCTTCTGGACTCTATGGGTACCTGCATTCACATGTGGGCACACCCACACAGAGACAAATACAGATTTAACTAAAAATAAATTTTTTTTTAATCTTTTAAAATAACTACTGTATTCAAATTATGAATATCTGTTTTAATGGAATTTGGGACTGTTTAAGCATTATTCCCTAATTGTTTTCTGTCACATTCAGATGACTTCTTTCCCAGTTCACACTGGGTAAATATAAACTAAAAAGGAGTAGGTTTCATGCAGGCAAGGGCCATAAGAGAATCCATCTGAGACACAGGGCAATCCATCTGAGAAGTGAAAGCTTTTGAAGGTCAGTGATTCTTCTGACTGAGGCCCAGGTCATCCCTAAAGCTCTTCATCCTGTCTTCTTTAAACAACCAAGAGAATCTTAATTACCTCCTGGCTTCCCACGAGGTGAAGACCACTAGTCTCTAACAATATCTACTAACCATCTTGTAATAGTATTTTTCCTCTAAACTTAGGGAGATTCCAGCTTCTCTTTTTCCCTCAGAATAAACGTTTTTTAACTGTTATTTAAAATATGACATATGAACAGTGTATATGTCCTTTCTAAGCCTCTGAAGGAAGTCTTTGTGTAGAGAGGTGATTGAGAATAGAATGGAAAGTCTCCATGATACTATAATCCTGAAATCTGTTTGTTTGTTTGGACACAGGTTGAAAATCTCCTCTCCCATAGAGTGGGGACCTGTATCAGCTGAGCTTAGTTTATTTATTCCTTAAGTCACCTGAAATTTTATATTTGGTAATAAGTATCATTTTAAAAATGAAATCTCTCGCTAGAAATGAGACACAAAGGCAAGGCCACATTTGAACCTCCTCTGGTGGACTGACACTAGGTGTGACTGTAAAGCACTGTCCTTCTCTGGTACACCCTAAGCTTCCTCCAGCAGCTGGAATTCATATACACTAAATATGACATCAGTAGGAATTTAGCTATGATTTGTTCCCAGGGAAAGAAAGATTTGGGCTGAGCGCTACCTCAATTTGCAGAACATGATAGGCTAAAGAGGGCAAGTATTTCTCATTAGAGAAAGAAAAAAGTTCTACACCAGAAATGTCAGATAATCCAGGCCAAGGAAACACTCACAAACCATGAGTGACCCCATCACCCTTTTTGTCTTACTGTCAGCATCTGCTGTGTCATTTCTTAACCACTGAGCCAGCTCTGCAGCCCCTGTGTCATTTGAAATAGCATTATATGAAACATGTTCCCATGATGCTAAAAGAATGAGATATTGATATCTCAAGACTTAATGCAATATCCCAAATCTGCATACCCTTAGGGGCTTTTAGATCCGAATGTGATGTGTATATTATATACCTCAGCAAGGCTGAAAACAGCCACACTTGATGATGACATGGAACAAACACACTGGGAACATGAAATGCCCTAAAGCTGCCATTTATAATGAAAACAAAACTAACCTGAGAATAAAGACTTTAAGCAAACAGGAAAAATAAATTCACAGTCAATGGCAGTGAGAAACTGACTTTGTTAATGTATTCTATGCACTGTTAGTAATTAATTCTAGAAGAATGGCACTTCTAAAGTATATTCAGTGTCTTTTTTACTTATTTTTTTTTTATTCATTGTCTTTGTACCTGTCTCTTATTATTGTTTTAATTAATGCAAACATTTTATACATGAAATAATTAATAAGGTAATAATTCTAGCTTACTACAATATTATCAGTATATGTTCAAGATACAAAATAAATCACATGTTTAAATTACTCACATCCTAACTTACAAAAAAAAAGGGCACACATAAGGGAAACACATAATCAAGGAGGAAAGATTTTTTTTATTGTTAGCAGCGTCTCCCTTGTCACCAAAGTAATGAGTATAAATTCTACTTACCTGTTCTGCATGGGTATGCTATGACATATATTGTCACCAATATGAACATTTTTATATGCATAAGAACACCACTCAATATTGAGAATGCTAGGGAGACCTTTCCTAAATAAAAGGAAACACCTTCATTCTCCTAGCTCTTTAATATTAAACTTTCTATTTTAGAAATAATTTTAGGTTCTAAGTAAGGTTGGAAGATAATACAGGTTCATTAACCTAACCAAATCATTAATACTTTACATCAACACAGAACGTTTGTCAAAATGTTTCAAGTCAACATTGGTACACTATTATTAACTAAACCAGATTTACTAGAATTTTACCCATCTTTCCATTAGTACATTCATTGTGTTCCCGAACAGCCTCATACACCATGTCTCATTTATTTGTCACGACCCCCAAAACCCAGCCTCCTGAAGCTATAATGTCTTATTATCACCTGCTTTTTGTGACCTTCCAGTCTTGCGTACTTGTAGCAGGTCTTCAAGTTTTCTTTATCCTCACTTGAGGAAAAATATGAGGTGAGCCCACCCCGAATCTATTTCACTTTGTCCGATGATATACCATGTCCATATATCTCTGGCCACGTAACCATAATCATCTACTTGGGGTTATTTTTGCCAGGTTTATATGTTATAAAATTACTATTTCTCTCTTCACAGAGTCTATTATTCTAAATTCAATTACAAAGTCCTACCATCACCAAGACAGAGAAAGTTCTACCTCCTATAGGAATATCAGTCTACACACACAGAGAGAAAAAGAGAGAGAGAGAGAGAGAGAGAGAGAGAGAGAGAGAAAGTCTTCTGTAAGGAAGATTCACTTCTTGTCTCTTCTCCAGTTATATATGTTGGTTTTATTTTTGGAGTATTATTAAATATTGCACTATCTTGTTACTCAAATCATTCTAGATCCTTCAGTTTGGTTCCTGTGTTGTTAACACAACCTCATTCTTGTCAAGAGAGGGGAGATTACAAGTCTTTGGGCCTATGACTTTTTATTTTCTTTCCTTTATTATATAAGTATTTTGCTTAAGATATCTGTATACTGGTGACTCTCAATTGCATAGCTTCTCTGAACTCCATAAGTATTCTCTTCTTCCTCCTTCACATCTCTTCTTGGATATCTAACAAGAGCTCCACCTCACCAAGTCTATATCAGAACCTGATCATACCCCCATGCCCCATTCAATCTCCCCATCTGTGGTAGTTTGAATAAGAATGTCCCCCATCGTCTCAGATGCTTCAAAACTTGGTGCCCAGTTGGTGGAGCAATTTAGGTGGGTTTAGAAGGAGTAGCCTTGTTGAAAGAAATATGGGGTGGGATGGGCTTTCAGGTCTCAGAAGTCTCAAGCTATTCCCAGTGTACTCTTTCTGCTTCCTGCATGTGGCTCAAGATGTGTACCCTCAAGTTTATGCTCTAGCTGCCATGTGTGCTGCCTGCCACATGTCCCCACCAGGTTAGGCTTTTGTGCCTCTAGAACCATAAGCCAAATAAAGCATTCTGTCTATAGGTTGCCTTGGTCATAGCATTTTATCACAGCAATATAAAAGTAACTAATAAACCACCTTAACCAATCATAATCTCATACTTCCTGTTGCCCATGCCTTACATCTACTCACCTACTCATTCTTCCATCTTGTCAACTCTACTGCCACCACCTCCTCCAAACTACGGTCATCTCTCCTGTGACATGAAAGAGCTTTTGCACTAGTCTCCTGGCTCTTAAATTTTTTATTGCTGAGTTTTTTTATTTATATTTTTATTTATGATTTATTGAGAATTTTACACATAAATACAATGAAATATGATCATATTTATTGCCCATTTTCCTCTTCTAACATCCCCATATCCTCCTAAAAAGGTCTTCCTCACAATTTCAAGTCTTTTTTTCAATATAACCCACCAAGTCCAGTTAGTATTGCTCACATTTGTGAGTGCATGTGTGTGCCTGTGTGCATGCATGTGTATATGGGTGTGTGTGTGTGTCTGTCTGTCTGTCTGTCTGTCTTTCTGTCTGTGTTTGTGTTTGTCTGTGTGTGTAAGTCAGAGGATAACTTGTGAGAGTCAGCTCTCTTCTCTCGTCATGTGAGGATCTCAGACATTGAACTTTAACTCAGATAGGTAGGATTGGCTGCAGGTGACCGTACCCCTTGAGTCATCTTATAAGCCCTCCTTGCTTCTCTTCCTATAATTCTCTAACATTCTCACACAGCTAGCTCCTGAAGTGACCTTATTAAAAACCCAAGTTGAACATATTATTCTCCTTCAAGCCTTTTATTGATTTCCAGTAACAAACAGCAAGACTGAAAGTTCTCAGGTCTGGCCTTACTGTGGGATATAGCACCCTGCCTACCTGCTGCACACACAGGCATGAACACACATGTGCACATGTACACACACACACACACACACACACACACACACACACACAGTGTGTGATTCTTTTGGTTTGTTGCCTAGCAGCCTCCCCCTGGCTCATCCTGTGGTGCTGAGGTCTATGAGGTCATCGTGTTCACCCTGCATGCTGTGGCTTGTACTCGAAATGTCCTCTTGTCCCTTCTTGCCTCAGTCACCTGCATTGCCTTCTTTCCTTCAGCTTTTTACTCAAATGTTATATTCCTAGATCCCTTACTCTACTTTGCACTGGTCACTCAAATTTTCCAATTACTCCTCATAAATAAATTATTGGGTGCCTTTTCAACACCAACAAAGTAGCTTATGCAAATTCAGACCAAAAAAAATGATTTGTGTTTTGTGAAGCTTTCCATGACAACCCCATGCAAAATTTCAACCTCTCGTACCCATCAGTTCCCCTTCAGGACTGTTTTTTCCATTTTCCTGATTTAATCTTCCACACAATACACCATCAAGCATCCTCTATGTTTTGTTTGTTCATTTTTACTGTACGGCTTCCACTTCAAAAAAGTAACTCTTCTCAAAGCAATTTCCCTTTCTCTCTCTCTCTCTCTCTCTCTCTCTCTCTTGTTTTCATTACTGTATCCATACCATGCTACAAAAAAAAAAGTGCCTGCTTTTTTTTTGCAGGAACTACACATGCAAATTGAATAAAACCAGTGTTTCTTCTCAATATCTAAGTTTAGTCATTTCAAGGCCCCAGGCCTTCCTTACTTTTCCCTGGAGCCTATGTCTTTGTTCTCCTTGGACATATTAAGAGCCAAGGAAACAGGGAGCAAGCAAGGTACCTGGCCCACTGTTATCAAAGATGATAGCAATGAGGCAGGAGAAGGGAGTAACAGTAAAGCCTGCATAACCGTCTCAGTTTCAATTGGTTGCTCCCCACACTCTAAGTGCTCTCCTTCCACATCATGATGCCTTTTTCCATCCTCTCACCCTCAGCCCTCAATCCCAATGCTCCTCAAGGACAAGGAGCTCCCTGCCAATGGGCCCTGAAGCTGCCTTAAGGGCATTTGTCTACACGTTGCTGGTTCACTAAGCAAAGCAGTTTATCTCCTGGAAGCTGGCCGTCCCCTGGCCCCTGCCCGTGAAAGGGACTCCTAGGTCTTCCCTACAGGATCCTCTGAATTGTATGTGGAGCCATACAATTCTTTCCTCCTCTTTTCTTGCCTCTTCTCTATGAAGGGGAGGTGTAGACAATGGGATTCTTGTAGGGGGGCAGGGATTTTCCCTCTCAAAAGGCCTTACAAAACTACAAATGCCAGGCTGTTGTCATGTGACTCTACTAGGATTTTTAAATGTATTTACAGACATAAGTAACTTGTTCTTCCTTTCTAACTCTAATACATGGCCATGTTTGTAGAGGAGCGAACCCAGATAAACAAAATCCCCCCCCCCCCCCGTAAAATATTTTGAAAATTCAAAAACGCAGGCTTTCTAACTAATTTCTCATTTGTAAAATTGTGATTTTATATTATTTTGTATGGATGGATGTTTTGCCCGCACGTCTATGCACCACCTTCACGCCCGGTGGCCGAAGAGGACAGAAGAGAGCACTGGATCCCCTCAAATGGGGTTATAAACAGTAATGAGATGTCATGTGGGTGCTAGGAATTGAACCCAGATCTCTGGAAAAGCAGCAAATGCTCTTAACCAATGTGCCGTGTCTCCAGCCCTGACCACCTAACTAATTTCTAAACAAAGGATGAGACCGGCTTTCTCACCCTTAGCTTTACATCAAAGATAGTACAAACCTGGCGAGGGCTGCCACGCCTATGGCAGCAATCGCCGCTACAAGGCTTCCTAGGTTCAATTTCAGGGGAAGAGCTCGCGAGGAAAACGCAATCAGTTGCTCACTAAGTAAGTGGTGTTCCGGGATAGTTGTCTTCAAAGAGGAGATCACAGTCTGGGAGTTCAAAAAAATAAGACTAGAACTGTTATTTCCATTTCTGTTCTATTAAAAGATAAATAAGTAACAGAGTGGTTGAGCTTTATTGCTATTTCGTGTACCAGTTGACCCTGGCACCCTGCCTCATTCTATGTGTGGAGCAGCCCTGTACACGTTACATTGCTAATGTGTCTTGAGGGAAGACGGGAGGACCACGAAGCTGGCAGTGGCTCTCGTCCTTGTGGGCTTGCCTTCAGCATATTGTAACACATCATAGTTGGCCTGGGCCCGATAGCGCAGCCAAGTTCATCTAAAGTTAGATTTGCTGATGCAGCTTCTCAAATAAGGAAATCAGCCACTGCCAGTGAGTACACCAGAACACATCAGGCACCAGACACAGTTTGTTAACACAGTTAAAAGTGACCTGACTGTGTTATCCCATTGTAACTGAACAAACCCTAAATGTTAGACAACTGGTTAAAAGAGTTTCCACCAAGCAAGCATGGAACTAAGGATGTCATTAAGGAGGCAAGGAGAAGTGAATTAGAAAGTGTCTGCGGTGACATCTTAAGTGAGCCCTGACTCATCTACCAGATATAAATAAGGAGAACCTAATTGGTACGGATGGGGTCTGCCTCATTTCCCACCTCATACTTTTCTTGGTGTCTCAATAGTCAAGAGTTTCATCTACTGAGAAGTTGGGTCCAATGGCTAACAATATTTCCCAAAAACTGAGCTGCCACTTGAAAAACCAATGCCCATGAATTTAAAATGTGGTTACTTTATTCTTCAACAATACTACTAATAAGATATGTATACCCACACAGAATTTTGTAGTTGCCTAAAATTAGGAATTCATTTGGGCCAGTCCACCCACATTGCCTACTCCGATTTCAACAGCACTTGCTGTTCGTCCTAAAACTGCAAATGCCTAGCATGGAAATTGCACACCACCATTGCAACAGTGCTAGAAAGGGGTGTGACGGTGACTGAGCTTGTTCCTGCCCTTCAGTCCCTGTCAGTGCCTGTCAGCTGCCACTGTACTTTATACAGAAAGTTACAGCAGCTCATCAACCCCCTGGGAGTTGGCTGCTTTGCTACAGCACCCTGGGAAAAATGTCCTGGCCTAAGTCTAAGGAGGAAAATATACAAGATACATCTGATACGCTTAAACATACTAAATTGGTGGACAAAAAAGAAAAAAAATCCTCTCAAACACTACTAAAACTGTAACACACAACTCTGGAGCCAATTCAGAAACATTTACATTGACTGAAAATGGGCCAGTCTCAGCATCGTAGCAATAACAGCTCCAATGAATAAACACACTCATGTCTTCCTGATGCTTTATGCAGCTAGTAGGTTGACTTCTTAACACACCCATTATTTTCAAAACTGGCAGTTAGATGAACATAACCTACAGTTTGTTCTACCTTTTCTGTATAAACTAGACCAGACGGCTGGGCATCCAAATATCAGATGCAAGAGTCTCTCTGTTACCATTATTTCAGGTAGCTAATTAAGAAATAGGTAACAATAGAACAGTAGAATATGAGAATATTGGCACTTTTCAATGTTAAGGAATTATAAAACCCACATATTGCTTTTAAGTGCTTAACATCAAAGTGGGGTGGGGTGGGTATTATGCTGGTTTGAATGAGAATGAACCCATAGGCCCCCATATTTGAATGTTGGTTTCCCAGTTGGTGCATTATTTAAAAAGGTTTAGGAAGTGCGGCTGTGTTGGAGAACTGTAGCTGTGTTGAAGAAGTGTGGCTGTGTTGTCACTGGGGTGTGTTTTTAGGTTTCAAAAGCTGACACCAGATCCAGAGTGTCCGCCCCAGATCCCCGCTCCCCATGTGCGCTTATGTGCATGGGACATCAGAATCAGTATGAAAGCTCTCAAGCACCTGCCTAGAGCCATGCCTGCCTCCCTCCCTGCTTGATGCTCATAGACGAATCCTCCAAAACTGTGAGCCCTCAATTAACCGCTTCCTTTTGTAAGTTGCTGTGGTCATGGTGTTTCGTCACAGCAAGAGTAACCCTGGACTCTCATCCAAACCATGTTTTCCTGTGACAAGTAATCTGCAAAGTCATCCTGATGACAAGAACTCAAACTGTGAGTCTTATCAGCTTTGAAAATCCAACCACCCAACCACCGGTTTCAAGAATGAGGCAAAAAAAAAAAGGGGGGGGGGGGGTGTCAAAGGACACCACAGGCATGCAAACAACAAACTCAGTTTTTTTAACAAACATGTAACAAGTGAAACGGAGTGGGGGGAATCCTACAGGATTTTAGAGCATGATAAATTGGTGTTTTAGGCCTTTAAAGAAAAGATAGAAGAATTGTTGTCAATCATTTTAAAAAGTCAATGAACGATGAAAATAAATAACAATGAGTGCATTAGAAATATATGAAATTTTAACTGATACTGGCATACAGATAGCTCTTCCAATCAAAGTTCTAAGTCCAAAATTTATAGTAGAGAAGTTTGATAAACTTCAATGCATACAAATGTTTAACTTTTGTACAAAAAAAAAACCCAAGATATTAAGAGATGACCAACAAATTGGAGAAAACATTTATAACATATATATCAGAAAACAAAGATTTTTGATCATTAAAGAACTTGAAAATTTCTCAAAAATCAGAACTACAAATAGCCACCGCAAATGGATAAAATCATGGAGGTCATCTTT
Organism: Lophiomys imhausi; assembly: GCA_907164525.1. NCBI lineage: Eukaryota > Metazoa > Chordata > Mammalia > Rodentia > Muridae > Lophiomys > Lophiomys imhausi. Next base: position 536,626 of record CAJQZJ010000314.1, on the reverse strand, counting down.
TCAGAAAGATAAAGACAAGGAGATACAATGGAGCTAAAACAAACAAATCATGAAAATGTATGTTTGTGCATGATAGAAGGAGGGAGAAAAGAAGGAGGGGGAAGAATAGCACACCAATTAAAATAAAATGTAAAACTAATTGACCACACAGGTGTCATCAAGTTACAATTCAAAAGAAAATCTTTTTTTTAAAGGAATATTTATGAAGTAATGGGAACTTGAATGTTAATATATTGATAGTAAGAAGGTTTTGTTGTTTTTTTTTTTGTTTTTTGCTTGATGGTACTTACATTTTAAACTGTTTTGTCTTTAGAAAGTCATACTTAAATATTTATAAATACAATTATATGTCTGAGATTTCCTTCAAAATAAATAAGGGAGACCAAGATTAATGAAATAGGAAAAGGTATGAATTGGCAGTTGATTGCTGAATACATGCTGGCTCATAAATTTATTCTGTCTACTTTATTTTACACTTAAAATAATAAAATGCAGGCTGAGGAGATAACTCAGCAGTTAAGAGCACTTGTTGCTCTTGGAGAGGACTAGGGTTCAACTCCCAGCATCTACACAGTGGCTCACAACTGACTGTTATTCCAGTTCAGGGGAACCAAGGCCCTCGACTGACCTTCGCTGTCACTGAACACATGTGTTGCATATACAGACAAGTACACACACACACACACACACACACACACACACACACACACACCTACACATAAAATGAAATAAACAAAATCTTAAATCAGTAAGTAGCAGATGAAGGGTCAGCAACATGGCTCCTAAGATTAAAGGACTTTCTAACAAGCGTGACAACTTGAGTTTAATTTCCAGGACCTACATGGGAGAAGGAGAGAAATGACTTCCCCAGGGTGTAGCCCGACTTCCTTATGTGCACCCCACCATACACACCCACACACCAAGATAAATAAATGCAACTCAAAAATTAATCCCTAACCATAGTAATAATAAAATGAAATACTCATAAAAAAATTAATTGTGTTTGTTTTATATATAAGTAAAACTCAGGAAAATGCAATCAACTTAAATAAATAACAAATAAAATTAACCAAATTTTCGCTATGTAAGCACATACCTACAACTCCACACTTAAGCAGAAGGATCATAAATTTGAGGCCAACCGGGACAGTATAGAGAGTTCAAGTTCAGCCTGAGTTACCTAGCGGGGGGTGGGGGTAGGGGCGGGAGGGCCTGCCTCAAACACAAAGAATAGGAAGTACACAAATTAGAGTTAATTGCTTCCATTTGAACCTTAGCTCCTTGGAGTGATGACCTGAGCAAACTCTTTTTCAGCTTCTGATCTGAAAATTAAATAACAATAATTGCCTAAATGGATTGTCAAGAACATGATGAGTGGATCACCTGGCAGGTGGATGGCCCAGGCTGGTAAATCTCCACTTGCTGCTGCTCCACTGGAAAGGGGTAGAATTGCGGCTGTGATACAAGGCCACTGCCAAGCCTCCTGCCTGACTCACAAGAAGATCAGCTAGCACCAAGAGGGGTAAAGCGTGCTAGCTGTGCCTCAAAGACACAGAGTGGGGAGGAACTCCTCATTAGATAACATACATATAAAGATATGTGAACATTAAATTCACAGGAAACTATAAATTCATCTGTAAAATCCTGTCCTGACTTACATAAGTCTCAGAAAACTATCCCAAAATGAACTGCAAAGTAGCTCCACTATGTAAGTGGTGGTCATAATTAATACACAAACCAATTAACGCAGCTCAGTCGATGTTAGCTCCCAAACCATGCTCTTTTGAAGAATAGTATTCAGTAAGAAAACAAAAAGAGTACTCTTGAAACAATAAATATTTATTTAAAATTGCCTAATGTAAATTGTAAGATATAATATGGACTGTCATAAAAAACAACTGTTTCTGGCAAGTGTATATTTGGCTTATGGTCATCTTTTTCTCAAGTGATCCTGGTATTTCTGTTGGAACCATCTGGCAATACTATTTCCAAACACACATTAGAAGCTTCAGTGTGGAACTTTGCACGGAACTATGCAAATAGGGTCATGGATAGTTAAGGCTCTAGACTATAACTGATGAGGGCTCCAGTGGAACAGAAGGGCTTCTATTTGCCAAGCACTGTGCTAAATGCTCAAAACAGAAAACTCAGTCAAACGTGCATTTTAAGAAAACTCACAGTCTGAGAACTTTTTTGAAGTATTAAAGGATAGATGCAGAGACTTATCAATTCCAAAATGATGGGACAAACAGATTGAAAAGAATGGGTCACAAAGACCCAATGATCTAAGAAGACAGAGGCGGGACAAGACATCAGCAGTCCCCACTGAAAGACTTAGCCAATTAACAGCATCAAGAGCTTACCTTAGACTTGTCTTCCATGAACTGTAGAGGAAACTCAACTCTCATTCCATAGAGTATCTTCAATCTCATCTAGTTCTTCTGATGATTATATAGTCTGGGAAAAATGTATACAGAAAAACATGTAATAAATCACACTGTAATTAAAAACTTTAAGTCTTTAATATTTAAGAAATAGAAAGCCAGGCATGGTGGCTCAGATCTATAACCCTAGCATGTAGGAGGCTGAGACATTAGGATTACCACAGGTGTAAGGGAAATGTGAGCTACAGGATGAGGACAAAACCTGCAACACACACACACACACACACACACACACACACACACACACACACACAAAGAGCACGTAAGATAGAAAAGTGTTTAGAAGATGTATGTATCCTATATATCTACATACTTGTCTAAAGAGATATCTTGGAGAACAATCTACAGGAATACATGTACATAATACATGTATATTATAATGATTCATGCATAGACTATTAAAACCATTAACAGAATAAAGCACAATTTTTTCCATTGGTCTTCATTTAGCACAATGGTTCTCAACTTGTGGGTCACGACCCTTTGGGGGGGTTATATATCAGATATCCTGTGTGTCAGCTATTCACATTATAATTCATAACAACAGCAATATTGCAGTTATGAAAAAGCAATGAAATAATTTTATGGCTGAGGGTCACCACAAATGACAATCTATATTAAGGGTCACAGCATTAGGAAGGTTGAAAACCACTGATTTAGCAGCTGTTCTTTGGTGGTAGTGGAATTTTTGTTTCTTTTCTTTCAAATTACCTTCAAACTAAATTTATCATACTCTTGGAGAAAATTCATTGGTATATTTTGTTACTCTTAAAAATAAATATTAATTTAGTAGAATTGACTTTCCTGTAAGATTAAGTCATTCTACCCAAGAACAAAGAATGTCTTCCAACTCACTTTGGTTTTCCTGTCTTGTTTTTATTTTTGGAGTTAATGGAGTGACCATTCACTCTCAGGCCACTGGAGAAAATAGGTTTGTGTATACTGTAATTGGGGGAAAGTCACAGCCTATGCCTTGTCAATCAGAGTGATGGTGCCAGGGTCAGGAATGGATGTTTATCTATGTGGATCAACAAACATGACCGTGAGACTGATTTCTGGATCCAGGAGGAAAGAAACACTGCCAGGGTGGTGGCAATGACAGTGTCCAAGCCTGCAAGTTTTCATGGAGGCCCTGAAAACAAAAGCAATACTTGATTTTTCCTAAAAAATAAGTCAAATGAGGAAAGGAATCCAATTCCTGTCAAGCATCTTACATGTTGTACTCACTTTGCCTGACCATAACTCGTACCCTTATTGTCTCTTTATACTAGTTCAAGAAAAACTTGTGTTATTACAACTGAAAGAGCCAACAGAGCTAATATTCGCTTTGAATTGTAGGTCGAAAACAATCCCATTGTCAGAGAACCATATCTATCTCTGCTCACCCTACCTCTTCTCACTTCATCTGGATCGAAAGGGGAAGCATATGATGGGAAGCATTCAAGCATTTCCCCCTAGAGAGAGCTTAGATGAGCAGGCCATAAATATCACTTTCTCTTTTTCTTTTTCCTTTTATAGCTGGACCAGAGGCCTTTGCTTAGGGGCATCCAATTAAACATACTGTAAAGATTTCAGCTAGGAAGAAATAGCCAGTCCAGATCTGTTTCTTCCCACCCACAAGACATCATTCCATATGCATAAGACTCCTCACAACATGGTTCTGACATGCCCCACCCCCTTTTTCGTTGGAACACAAAGATCAGCTTCCGAGTTATTGCTTTACCAAGCAGAGGGGCACCTTGCAACTGATTAAATAGATATAAAACACAAAAAATATGAACCTGTTTATAAGCAGTTTAAATATGTGCAACCAACATCTGCAAGATATCTTTAATATACCTGTTCTCACTTCACATACTCTGCTGCTTACTGCTTGAACCACAAATGCAGAGAGCCCAGCAATATAAGCAACCCAGCAAATGTGCAGCTCGCCGCGGTTTCCCAGCGGGGAGCCTCGGCGGCTCTCAGCATGAGGCTCTGCCTCTTGATGATGTGAAAAGCCTGCCACAGACTGACTTTCCCGCTGATACTGCAGCTTCTTACATTCAGGATAAGCAATTCCTATACTGTTATTTTCTCACACGGATTGTAAGAAGTGGTTGATGTGAATTTGGCTCAACCTAGCTATCTTAAATAACTAAAGCAATGGCATTTCTACCCTGGAATTACAAAGTAAGTGTATTTAAATATTAGGCTTTAATACTGCTCTTTGAATGTTGCTTTAAAGATTGTGTTATGTATTCCATCTATATTGTGCCTACTGGAAATTAAAAGCCTTGTTTCTCTTCAGCACTTCTAAAATAGAGGTTATGGTAGTTATACAACATATACTCTTGTGAAAATGTAATATCCTGTAATAACAACAAAAAAATTAGTTATTTTCATCCATCCCTCTGTCTTTAATTATTACTTTTTTTATATGCTCCTAGAGTTCTTTAATAAAATGGATCCTTTATTCCAGTCCTCATCTTACATTTTTCACCTTTTCATCTTCTCACTCTTGTTCTTCCTTCTTATTGTGCGAGGACCTTTGCTAGGACCTAGATTGATTTTCTCCATTATGAGTAGTATGTGTTTTGCTGATAGCATTAAATTGATCTGTTACACATGCATTGACTTTACCCTGAGGTTATTTATGAAGGACTCGGGATGTCTTCAGGTGTCTTGAGGGAAGATGAGCAAGCAAGCAAGCAAGCAAAGAAACCATAATAAAGGAATTTTCAGAGAAATAACTCATTCTGTAAGAATGTACATTTAGTGATAGGGCTTGGAGAATGGGATACTAAGGCTAAGAGTAAAAAGTGCTAAAAACTGCCAGAAGCTTGTGTGGACAGAGGGGTCAGCACCAAAGACATCAGCTCACAGGCACCAAAGGGTGCTGCCATTGGACCTCATCATTGCCCTGAATGTCCTCAGCCTGGACTTAGAGCTTCATTTACATCCTCTGACAAGAAGGTATATAAGTCAGTGGAGCCTTGAAGAGGGAACAGGAACGATCATCAATGGTCTGGGAGGGCATGGCAAAACAAAACCACTCAGCTCGTGGGCAAGAATCAAAAAGAGATAAAGGAAGGAGTCAAAGCTTTATTTCAGCTCTGCAAGCAATGGGAACTGTCGCAATACCAAGGAACTAGAAGGGGAAATCTCCTAGGTGTTATCATTAGATGCTGAGAAGGACCAGACAGTGCATATCAGTAATTCTAGTCTTCATTGGCAACTTGGTCAGATTTAAAATGGCCTTGGAGATGGATAAGACAAGACTCTGGGTATGTCTGTAATTTCCAGAGGAAATTATTGAGGGAAGACCCGCTCTGAATGTGGAGGGTGCATTCATAGTCTGGAAGCTGAACTGAATAAAAGAGGAGGCCAGAGCAACCCTCACATGTTTGCCTCTCTCCTTCTTTACCACCACAACTTGAGCTACTGTGCCAAGCCTGCCTGTCACACCCTCCCCACTACAATGGGTCGATATCTCTGAAATGATGAGCCAAGGTCAGTCCTTGGCTTCTGGCATATATTTGGACATCAACAATAAAAAGAACGAATATACCTTCTTCTTCATCATTATCCCAAAACTTAGCACAGTTCCCACACAGAGTAGGCACATAATAAATGTTTATAGAATGAATGAACTTCAAAATATCTACAGCAACTTTTTCAGTCTTGAGAATAAATTCCAAAGGTTGACTTTAAATGCTTAAATCTCTGATTAGGGTGACTGAGGGCAAACTCAAGGAGACAGAACTAGCATTTGGTTATAAATAGAATCTTAATCAAGTGTAGCTGTAGCAGACCTTTGAAAGAAAAAAAATATGGTAGATGATTAGACACAAAAGCAAAAGGAAAACCAGATCCTTGTGGAGGAGAATGTGAGTAATCATGCAAGTAGTGTCTAAAGGAAAAGAAATTCCGACTAAACATTACAGTGTGCATTTCTTTATGGCACCCTCCCTCAAGCACTTTTCTCCCTTTTTGTTGAGAAACTTCTCTTGAATCCAGCCACTCCAGATGTTTCTCATTTCCTTGTTCATCAGGGTCCTGCCAATCCAGACATTTTCAGTTCTCAATGATTGTGTTGCTCCAGAAGATTTGAAAAATGCACTCGTAGGACAAGCTTGAGAATCTGAGTGACACCAGGTCATTGGTGTTCTAAGAAAATGGTATCGAGGTCTTTGTCACCTTGACACAAGCCTAAGTGTGTCTGGGAAGAAGGAATCTCAACTGAGGAATTGTCTTCATCAGATTGGCCTGTTTGTGTGTTTATGGGGCACCTTCTTGTCCAGTGTGTGCCATACCATCCCTGGGCATATGGGCCTGCCTATATGAGAAAAGTGGCTCAAGCAACTCAGCAAGAAGCACTCCTCTTTGGCCTCTGATTTAGTTCCTGCCTCCAGATTCCTGTCTTCAGTTCCTGCCTTGGCTTCCATTAATGATAGACTATAAGATGTAAACTAAAATGAACTCTTTTCTCTCTCACATTAGCTTTGGTCAGTGTTTTATTACAGCAATAGAAAACAAACTAGGACAAATAGGATTCCCAACCTCCCAGGCTAAGGAAGCCACAATGGAAGTACCTTTCATAAGCTACGGAAAGTGGCCAGTTTCTAGAAGGTTCTCCACAGACGACTTCTCTGCCTCATCCTGTGCTATCCTCAATATTACCCGCCTTCCAGAAGAGGAAAAGAGTCATCGCTGCTTGACACCCAATCATTCATAATGAACACAGAAAACACTTTGAATCTCTAGAAATGGTGTGTGTGTGTGCGCGCGTGCGTGCGTGCGTGCGTGCGTGCGTGCGTGCGTGCGTGCGTGTGTGTGACAGGGAACTGACCCCAGGATCTCACATATATTACCCAAGTTGTCCCCAATATGCTATATCCCTAGTCCAGGAATTTTTTTTAATTTATTTTTGTTTTTTTGAGACAGGGTTTCTCTGTGTAGCCCTACCTATCCTGGAACTCACTCTGTAGACCAGGCTGGCCTTTAACTCACAGAGATCCGCCTGCCTCTGCCTCCCCAGTGCTGGGATTAAAGGCATGCACTACCATGTCCAGCCAGGAATTTTTTTTATATTCTGGATTTTCCTACAGAGCAAATAGAAGTAGAATCAGAAAAATAAAAACAAAAACAAAAAATCCTACCGTTTGTATATATCACTGTGGTTCCCTATTTTACTGAGCCCCTATTGGTAGAAAACTTTGTTTATCCAATATTTGTCACAAATTGTTTAATATCTGGGATCCCTTACTGTTTGTTACTGTTTGTTTCTGTTCTTATTCCAGAATCACCAATTGCCACCCAATTACCAACCTCATCTTTCCTCTGGATCACATGACATAAGAGAAAACCAGCTCTTCATGGATACTCTTTGTCACTAGGCACAGGGACACATCAATATTCTGCCTCTCTCCCTGACCCTCTAGCAGCTTCTGCACTAGTAACAATGTTTCATTCTTCAGGTCTCTGCTCTATAAGTCCCTCTGTCTCATGCAGACTGCTCCAAATGTTCACCCTTATAGAGCAGCCTCTGGTTGGCACTTTGAACCCTCTGCCTGTGACACCAGTGGGGACTGGACTGAATCCTGTGCTCTAGATCCACACACAAAACTCTAGATCCACACACAAAACTCCTGGACATTTATGTGCTAACAGCCTACTCCAGCAGAGCACAGGGAAGCATTTGTAGTTTCTATTTCAAGTAAATGGAGACATAAATTAAAACATCCTAAACAGATATCACGATCACTAACTCAGACCCAGAGAGAACTTCAGGATTCCAGGCAGTTTAGTTTAGTTTGGTCTCAAACCAAAACCAAACCACACCACATTCTATGTAGCACATGCTAGCCTTGAAGTAATGTGTAGCCCACACTGCCTTAAATCTCCAATCCTGGGAGCTAGAAAGATTGCTCAGTGGTTAAGGGTACTTTTGTTCTTGCAGAAGACCCAAATTTAATTCCAAATACTCACATGATGGCTCCTCACCATCTATCTCTAAGTCTAGTTCCAGGGGATCCAATGCCCTCTTCCAGCCTCCACAGGCACCAGGCACACACATGGTGAACACATATATATATGCAGGCAAAACACACAAAAGAAAAGAAAACTTTAGTAATTGTATTTATTTAATTTACAAGCCTTCGGCAGCAGACCCCCAGAGGCTGAGGGTCCAGGTGCACATGCCCAAGCCAGGCACCTAGCTTTGCTTTCTCAGCTCTGCCCTCCTTCCGTGGCTGCAATACGCACCAGACTCCCTTTACCATAATGTCTTCATCTGTTAGTGTCCAGTATCACACTTCTCAGGCTCAGAAGTAAGTTGTAGAAATTTATTTCTCCAAGCTCTGGAGTCTGGAAAGTAAGGCAGGCATGTTGTCTGCTGAGGTTTGCTACAGCTTTGCAGGGAAAACCAGCGGAGGAAGGAACGGTTCCCTGGGAAGCTTCCTGTAAGAGCACTGATCTCCTTCCTGGCGCTGGACCTTCATGTCCAAACCACCTCCTACAAACCCCACCTCTTAGTACTAGAGCAATGTGTACTGAATTTCAACATAAAGGTTGGGGGCTACAATCACCCATGGTAACAAAACGGGAACAACAGTTCTAAAACACAAATCGGGATCTGACCAAGGGAACCGCATTGCTTCTGACGACCACTTAGAGAAAGAACCCATGTCTAAATTGTTACTGCAAGCAAGGGAGTGTTAGGAGCTGCTGGTTTAGGAAATAGCTACAGGCTCATTCTGAATTGGTTACTATGGCAATTTACACAAAGAACTGACATGACTACCATAATTAGCTTAGACAAAGCAGAGCCCATCCTTAGAGCAAGAGTTATGGTCAATCCTACCAAGAGTGTGTTTGCTACATAGTGGGAGGCATGGGAGGTTGAGGAGAGGCAACCATTTTTAACTAGATGTTGTCTGTTGAGGTCATATAGCTCACTTTCCCAGGCAACTGAGTCTTTCTTCCTATTGTATGTTACTGGTTTGAGTTATGTAGATCTAAAGTACATTTGTGTGCCTCTGATGGAAGTGTGCCACACTAAATGTAATCATTTAATGACGGTTGAGGACATCAAGATGCAAGCTTACTGTTGTACCAATTACAACACAGTGACTGATTCCAGGATCTATGCTGTACCAGAGTCGGGTGGATGTTGACTGTACCCACTTTTATGACTTCTTCCTCTTCTCTTTCTATAATTTGCTACTTCTAGTCTACAATGGAACTGGAGGCAGATAAGGGAGTGTATTAACTGCATACAGTTAAAGAGTAAAACTGAAAGTACCTAGGAGAAAGTACATCCAAGTGCTTTTTTTTCTTTTATGAGACTAATTTTATGATCACACATACACACCTTCAAACCAAATGAAGTAAATTGAATTTGAGCAACACCTCAAGTTGCTTAAGTGAAAGGGAATCCCAACTGTTGATCCTTGCCATGTAGAGCTGCTCTCTCTGCACTGAATTCTGGGATGCCTCTTACAGTATGACTTAAGCAGCGTACTCACTTGAGAAGAGTTCATGGAAAAGCGAGGACACACAAGGGGAATGGTCAGCCATCTATTCACCAGGAAGTCTTCCCAGGGATCCTAGGCTAGGTCTGTAACCACCATGCAAAGATTGGTCTTCCTCCTCACAGACAGGAAGAAGACTTCTCTTCTGTGCTCCAAGACAGAACAGATGATTAGACACTCAGGAGCATCAAGCCCATGACAGATATTGTGAGGGAACCCTTTAAGAAGGAATTTCTATCTGCCATAGCAACTACAGGAAGATCATAGTTACACTTAAAAGGTTGATTTGGGGGCTGGAGAGATGGCTCAGTGGTTAAGAGCACTGGCTGCTCTTCCAAAGGACCTGAGTTCAAATCCCAGCACCCATATGGCACTTCACAGCTTCTATAATTGCCAGGAGTGGTGGTACACATCTTTAATCCCAGCACTTGGAGCCAGAGGCAGATGGATCGCTGTGAGTTCAAGGCCAACTTGGTCTACAAAGTGAGTCCAGGACAGCCAAGGATACACAGAGAAACCCTGTCTCAAAAAACCAAAAAAAAAAAAAAAAAAAAAAAAGTTGATCTGATGAGCATAAAAGTAAAATGAGCTATAAAGTTTATCAGGTTAAAATAGCTCAATATACGTATCCATATCTGCTAAAGCCTCTTGCCACTAAAGCAATGTGTTTGGTGACCTGTCAAACATTGTCTCAATGAGTCGCCATTTTCATTACCAAGATATCCCATTTATAATGACCCATTATTTATTTGGATGTGGATGTACATTATTGGTTTTTAATATGTTTTTAATTGAAAGAGAGTTATATCACTTCCTTCCCCCTTTCCTCCCTCCATCCCCTCTCTATACCCTTCCTCTAATCGGTCCCATGTCCCCCACACATTCTCAAGTTGAGGGCTTCTTTTCTTGATTATTGTTGTTACATATCTGTGTGTATGCACAAACACTATTGTGTCTTGAAATTACTTTCACATTTATCTTTTTAAGTGGAGCATGGGGGAAGGCAGTTTTCAGGATCCACGGTCAAATTCAAAAAGGTTAAAAAGCAAAATTAAACTCACTATCTTTCCTACAACTTGTCAACCCAGTAAAGCAATTCCCTAACCTGTTTTCTCTTTTGTTGTTGTTGCTAATTAACTTTGACTCTTCTCTCTTTTGATGCCTAAGTTTTTGGGACAAGCCAACTCTGCTTTCCTTCTTCTTGGCTCTCTCTGTCCATTTTCTTTTCATTTCTACTGCTCAAACCTCTATCTCAAACTGAAATCTTGCAATTGTCCAATTGTTTAGCACTCTAATTGGTGGAGTGAACCTAGGACAGTGGGGCCTAAAAATGAAGTGGACTAAAGCCATATGCAATACTCAATTTTATTTATAGCATCAGACAATTTATACTTTGAGGACTAAGAAGGATCACACAAGTAAGATATTCAACCACAAGGACAAGCTGCATGAGGCAAAAACATTTTTTTTCATAGAGACATATGAATAACAATAGCTGAAGTAAACTCACTCTAATCTGGTATACCTGGGAAGAGCACAAAAACATGTTGTAAGAACAGTTCTGTGTTTTGAAGAAACCAAGGTCATAAGACTCTCGTCTTCCCTCAGTCTCCTGAGCACTGTAATGACAAGCAGGGACCATCACCCCTTGTTTTCTAAGCTCATTTTCTTGAGCGCAGAAACAAAGACAGTACTGATTCCATCCTAGGTTTATTCTGCATGAAATAATATACACAAATTGCTTGGGTCAGAAAATAAAACACTTAATAACTGATACTATGAATCCTAGAAAAAGAATTTCTTGAATAAGTGCATGTTTATTAAAATATTGATACATACTGCCAGGATCCTTCTGAAAGTGTAAATAGAAAATTGGGGACTAGTGAATGTTCATGTAACTGTAAGAATCATGAGGCATGCCCAGTGCCTTTGTTTGTTTTCCTGTTGCTCTGAGAAAACATCTGACCAAAGCCATTTAGGGGTTATTTTAGTTCACGGTTCAAGGCACAGTCCATCATGGTGGGCAGGTTAAGGCAGGAGGAACTTGAAGCAACTGTTCAGACTGAATCCACAGTTAAGAAACAGAGCAAAGAATGTTTGGATGCTGTTTAATCCCCTTTTCCATTATACAACTCAAGGTTCGGCTAAGAAATGGTGGGATCATAGCAGGCAGATGTTACCACCTTAAAGTAATTGGAGAATCTCCCATAGGCATGCCCAGAGGACTGTCCTCGAGTTGACAGTTAACACTAACCACCTGTAATGGTTATTCTTGGTTGTCAACTTGACTACATCTGGAATTAACTAAAACCCAAAAATGGAAGGACACACCTGTGAGGAATTTTTTGCTTGATTTAAAGTGTTAAGATCCACTTCTAATCTAGATCTTAGAGGTAGGGAGACATACCTTTAATCTGGATCTCAGAAGTAGAAAATACATCTTTAATCCAGATCTTCCAAGGTGGGAATATATTCCTCTAATCTGGGCCATACCTTCTGCTGACAACCTATATAAGGACATGGAAGAAGAAGGCTTTTGCTGTTCGCCTGCATGCTCTTGCCTGGATAGCAAGTCCATTTCTTCCCTGGCGTTAGAGCCTACTTCTTCAGGACTCCAATGTACTCATTATACTGAAGGCCTGATGAGGCATCTAGCATTATGACTGAGCAGCTACTGAATTCTTGGACCTTCCATTAATAGGCAATCATTGACAGATTAGCTTATAAGCTAAACCACAGCCCATAAGTCATTCTAACAAATCCCCCCCTCTCTCTCTCTCATGTGTGTGTATGTGTATCACACCATATATATGTGAATTATAGAGAGTCATCACAATGAATGAATCTATATTCATATGTATGTATGTATATAGAGAGATTCATCCTCTAAATTCTGTTGCTCTAGAGAATCCTGACTAATACACCATCACAGGTATGCATGCATATATAGAGAGAAATACATTCTATAAGTTCTGTTTCTCTAGAGAATCCTGACTAATACACCATCACAGGTATGCATGCATATATATAGAGAAATACATTCTATAAGTTCTGTTGCTCTAGAGAATTCTGACTAATACACCATCACACTAGGAATGCCCGGAGCTACTCCTCAATGTCACTCTTTTCCCTTCTTCTAATGACATCTTTAGTTGTCTATGGACAGCCACCTTCTTCCCATGAGGTTGGCTTCAAAGGGGAGAAGGGATGTACGAGACAGGGCTGGGCAATCAAATATACTCCCACCTCATATATAGTGACTAGCTCTGTAATTTGAACTGAACCAATGAAAATCAACCCTCAGTTCATAAACTGGACCTTTTCTTGGGTTTGCTACATCTGTGGTTGCTGGCCATCATCTTTGCTTCTATGAAGAAAGGGTCTGCTGGGAATGAAATATGGACAAATGCAGAGCTCAACTGTGGAGGCCCACTGCTGACAGTGTTTTGTAGAAAAAAAAGGCCAAGTTATTTCATTTACTAGTATTAAAATTATGGTTAATTGGTTTGGCGGTTATTAATCTTTAAGCAGCCATTATAAAAGAGCACACAGAGACCACATGGCTTTCAACAAATCTTGGCCTGAATTAAGCAATCTTGGCTCACCTAAGCTAGCTCTTAATTCTATTACCCAAATATGACCCCATATATACAAATGTCCCCTTGGACTGCCATTCTCCATACTATGCTGATGTTCCTGGCCATGTGGAGTAAGGTTCTTTTTTCTAACCCATGGTGTGTGTCCTACTTCTTCCTGCTCCTGGCTGGAATGAATGAATCCTCTGTCTAAAGTGCAGGCTTCCTGTTCTAATCTCAGGAAGTCCCACCTTTCTCTGTATTTGCCCAATCTCACGCCTCAGCATTTTGTTTAACCAATAAGAGTCAATGTAAGTAACAGACAGAAAGCAGGACCAATTAATTAACATTTAGAATGTTTAACACTACCCTATCAGTGTTTGGTCTCTAGGAACCAGCTAGGCTTTTGAGTTGCATGAGTCAGTATATTCCCTTTATTGCCCCAATCGCCTTATGTTGGGTCCTTAAAGAAATGTGGTTAAATCTGCCTTATTACAGGACCTCATACAGGTCAGCTCTGTATGAGGAATAAACAGGATTTCTATCAAGAAATAAAATCAGAGATATTTATCTCCTGAATATGAGTTCCTATAAATATAAACTATATGATTCTTGTCTGATGCCATTGGATTAGGACCTATTCTAGACAGATTTTCAATTTTCTTCAAAACCATATCGACAGCCATGGCCGTCTGTAAACAAGCACTGTTCTGTGAACGCATGCCATTGAAGACATGTGCAGGGCTGAATTCCAGTGGAGACACAATAAGCAGGGACAGAAAGCAGAAGAGCTGTTAAAAAGAGAGTCTATATTTGCACGTATTGTTATTAATTTCTAAACATTCTCCCTATGAGCATACACTATAAGACACAAAGGAAGACTGCAAGTGTGAGATCAGCTGGGGCTGCATAGTGAGATCCTATCTCTTCAAAAAAAACAGGAAAAGAAAAACAACCAAAAAAAGAGTGTGCAACTATAATTTATATATGATTGCATGGCCATACATGACAAGACTCAGCCTCCAGAGTGACTGTTGGCATCCTCTCCTGCTTCTCACTGATGCCTCCATGACACTAATGTTCCCATGGATCTGTCTAAGAGAAACTGCTACAGGTGAGAAAAGATAGACAGTCCCGGATGCTGTTTTTTAGTATTTGTCCACCGAAATCAAGTGTGAAATAAAGTATCAATAAATTATGTCAACCTACATATGTCTCTTTGTTATGGGTAAATACATGCTAAGTTCCTAGTTTAGAAAATGATAAAAGATTAATGACATTTTTGTAAGGCTGTGAAGTTAAAGTTTGTTCAAAGCAGCTGCCCCCACTACGAAAGCATGCACAGCCAAGGTTAATCAAACCGAGAAGGTTCTGTACACTGCTTCTAATCTATCATGGTGTCAGTTGATCGTCTAGGAAACATTGAATATTTCATCTTTACAACCACTCAAAACAAATCTTTATATGTGTTAGCTGTCTATTGTCAGGCTGATGGGAGCTTCAGGCTAAATTATTTATCCTTGATGATGCTCAGCGCTGGACCACTCCATTAAATGGGACAGTTGCTGGCCTGGGCCAAGAGAGCTGGAGCATTTCAGTCAATGCACTTAGTAGTGGGCTGCTTCTGATAGAAGTCAGAGTCCCTGGCTCGGGGTAAATTGGAGGGAGCCTAGAAACCCTGGAGCTAATAGGGAGCCTAAGTCAGGACAGCTAGGATATTTGGCACCGTGGTGTAGCCCTTCTGACAGAATGCCTGACGTGAGTGTAGGAAGAGGAGACTGCAAATATGAATACTTCTAATACACTCTCAACTGTGTTTGCACTTTGGAGGTAAATGTAAACATGGTCAAGCCCTTCTCGACCTTCAGATTTTATTAGGCTTTTTTTCCTTTCTCTAACCTCTTGTACCTAGGGAGTTCAATTGGTTCCTAAGCATGGTCTTTTCCGTCATGCCCCCAACTTCTCATTCTCTTCAGGAACGTATCCTCAGCAAACACAGCCCTAAAACACTGAAAAGCTAGGAGGAGCAGCCCATTGGCACAGGAGTAATGACTAGTCCCCTGCACTTTAATTTGCATAATCCCTTTTCCTTCCTGCTTCATAACGGGTCTTTGATATTTTTTTTTCTCCAAATGGCATGGGTTGGGGAAAGAATTAAGCAAGCATCAAAGTTCTGGTTCCTGTGTTCTCAGCTATTACATTAATCTTTAAGATTTTCTCTCCCATTTATTAAAAATCAGTGACTCATCCAACTTTACACACAAATCCATATCAAAGTTAATTAGAGTTTCCGTAGTCTGTTTGTCTTTTCCTTTATTAATTCCTGGAAGCGTGAAGCGAGACTGTGAGTAGGACTGTGGAAGAAAGAAAAAGAGAAATCAGCAGACAAGGCTGTCAGTCAACAACCAGCAGCATTTGCACAGTAGGCTTTAGAACTGAGCCCAAGTCCCTTAGGTTAGAGAGGGAGGGACAGGTGGGCAGTGTCTGAAGCTAAGGTTAGTTAATCTTGGCTACAACCTCAAAGATGGGAGTTAGAGGATAGAAGGAAATGATGGAGAGTATCCTTGGTGTGCTTTTTTTTTCCCTCATCCATGATCAGGAAAAACAGCAAGTTCTTCCTGTAAATTTACTGCCTCTTTTATGGAAAGTGTGTGTGTGTGTGTGTGTGTGTGTGTGTGTGTTCACTCATGCAAGTACCTTTGCAAATGTTCAAAAACAAAAAAAAAAAGGTGCGGGGTGGGGGGTAGGAAGCAAAGTGGATCTAGACTGGAAGTGAGTAGGACAGAGCGAACCTGGACACAAAATAAGCAAAATATACTGGACAGGCAGGGCTGGGTCGTACACTGGCAACAAGGAACTGAGATCCCCACTCCAGCACTGGGGTTTTATTGCATATTGATTTTGCTTTAGGAGTTTTGGGGGAAAATCACATAAAACAAACAGAAAACTGATTTCCTTCCCAAACTGCTCTTGAAACATGTTGGGGGACTCTTTCAATGTATTTTCTTATTTAAAAATATCACTTGCATTCCTACCATGCTGGAGTCTAAAGAAAACAGAAAAGGAAAGATAAGAAACACACACTTCTGCACACAAGCTTAAGTCATGCACAGACAAAACAAGCTTGAGTTTAGGGGAACAGTACATTCATTTTACGTTCATACATTGAAATTGCTTTTTAAAAAATAAAGTTGTGCAATTATACGCTGTGTGGAAGGTGACCATTTAGAGCTCTGTGTGGGGGGGGAACCTCAAAAGGTAGAGTAGGGTTATCCCAGACTGAAGGGTTGGTGTGGGCATGCTCCATCCTTTCAAAGCATTCTTCCAACCCAAATTTCTGGAGCACCCTCTAATTCAGGGGTCCCAAATTCTCCTCCACATGTGTGGCCCCACCCCTCACTAACTCCCCCAACCTCCAGCTCAGCAACGGCCCTGCTGCTCTCATGGGACCAGCAGTGGACATCCCAGTTGACAGTGCCCAGGCCCTCAGGTCAGTCAGGGAGTGCAGGTGGAGTAAAGCCACCTCCCTCTGCTTTGGCCCGACAGAACCTGACCCTCACCAGAGGTTCAGAGCAACTGATGCTCTGATGAACTTCAAAGCTCAGTTCAGTTCTGCAGCTGGATCCTTTCTCAGGGTCCAAACAACTGGCAATGTGGAGAGAAATTCTGGGCTTTGGGAGTTTATAACTTTATGTCACTTCCAGTTTGCCCCTCCCTGCTTCCTGTAGGAGAATAGACATGTGATCTCAGAGTTTCCTGCCATCAAGTCTGCCTACTGCTGTGCTGTGGGGAACCGGCAAATGGAAGTGAGAAATGCCTCAATTCTGGGAAAATGAAAGTAACTTGTGGGAGATTTCTAAGATGGTGCAGCCAGAAGATGCCGGGGCAGAGTTGAAGCCCAGTCGTAAGTATAGCTGATTGGGTGAGCAAGACTTCCATGCTTGTGATCAGTGCATGATCACCATGTTAACCAGGCTTGTGCTATGTGGTGTGATAGGATGACCTTTCATGTGACTGGCCCACTTAGCCTCATGAGGAAAAATCCATTTTGTTTTGTATATAAGCCAGAGAACGAAATATTTAAAAAAGGGAAATGCTTAGACATCACCCCTGTTGTGACTGTTTGTCTTCGGAGTTAAGGCTGCAGGTTCGGGCGGGCAGAACACTAACCTTTCCCTGAGAACACCCTTATGTGGTGATCACCGTGTCGGGGGTGCGCTACACTGTGCAACCCCCCACCTTTATGGACTCCCCCTCTAGAATCATAAGGTAAAGAAACTTTCTTCCAAAAGTTGTGCTTGGTCATGAGATTGTATCATGGCAACACTCACACTTCACAATTTACACGTTTGAGTCCATGCTTGTGGAAGCCCTATCACATTTCCATCCCTGCTGCTCACGCCTTTTGGGATACTCAGCATTCTTCCTTCTGCCTCACTTGACCCCTGCTTCCCCAGCTGACACAGTTAGCTTTGCCATCCTTTCTCCCTGCTCTCCTCACCAGATCTGAAGGAATTACTTTAGTTTTGCAATGCAATACTGATTTGCTGGATTCCAGAGAGCTATTTTCTTTGATTCAATATGTGTATTGGGCGGGGTTCTCTAAAGGAAAAGAACCAATGGAACATTATGAACCAGGATTCACCACACTGACCCACATGATACATACTGACTGGGTAGTCCAAAAAATGGCTGTCTTCAGACTGGAGAGACTGAGAGGCAGATAGCTCCTCCTCAGTCCATACATCTGGATTCCTTCACAGTCCCAATATGGTGCTGCAGAAGATTCCTGAATAATTGCTGGAACCTGAAGACACTGTAGTTTGGTGTCAGTGAAGGAGGACTACAGCAACAGCAGCAGCGGAGGCGCTGGTAGCAGTGACAGACATTGGATTAATTGCCCCTTTCTTAGCTTGTTGACTCAGGGGCATCAGGAGCACAAAGTGGCCAGGGGGAAGTCTTACCTTCCAACTTAATGGGATATTTGTCATGCTTCCTGGCACCTGAACTCTCTGCTTGGGAACCATGACTTTAGGCCAACAGAGCATAGGCTCATTGACAGAGAATTCATTAACATGAGACAGTAACTGAAAATACTTACTAGTACTTAGAATAGTCTAGGTATATCCACACTTACCCAAGGCCACTATGTTGTCAATCCCTTTCAATGTGAAGATTAAGCTTGTGACCACCTGATGTCAGCACCAGACTTTTCTGTCTCCAATCAGCTAGAGCATTAGCTCCACTTTCCTTCCCAGCGGGGATCCACGGTGTGTGAGGTTGATCCCCGGCTCCCCTCACATTCTAAGCAGTCCTAGACTGCTAGATATTACTATAAGACTTTAGTGTCCTCAGGCAGGTAACATGCCAATTCACATTTTAAGCTGTTGTAATGGAAATGAAAGGAAGAAAGGGGTATATTTGAGCCCCTCTCTACAATCCCTCTTTTGTATATATCATTGTGTGAATGTTTGTTTCTTTACCTCCACCTTCATGGTTTGAAACAAGTAACAAATTTCATACATAAGCACTTCAATATAGGTGCTAGTTACAAATTTATTACTCCCATGGCCCTTTTTCCCCCAGATGCCAAGATGTAAAGCTTCACCGGTAGAGGGCAGCAGAGAGACTGTTGGAGGGAGGGACAACGGTATAGCCCTTGCTTGTTCCCTAGAATGAGAAGCAACTACAGCTTAGGAGATACTCGGTAGTACTCACCTCTTAGGAAGTGTCACCTACACTCCAGCGGTTGGTCCCTTCATGTCTAGCTCAGCCCGCTTCCCAGTGTGTCTTCTATGTACCCAGCTGGTGTCTTCCAGTCTGCCAGCACCCACCAGCTGAGCCCCGAAACCTGCTCCACCTCAATGAATTTGTCCGCCAATCCGCAGATTACACCAACACTGCCCCAGAAGATCTAGACTCAATCTTGAGGCTAAGAAAGGGCAACTCTTGGCTGGGGAGGTGGCTCAGAGGTTAGGACCACTTGCTGTTTGTTCTTCCAGAGGACACAAGCTCTGTTCCGCTCACCGACATCAGGTAGCTCACAACTGCCTGTGATTCCAGTTCTAGGGATCTAACACGCGGCATTCACACACAGGCATATCCATAATACATGAATAAAAATTAAGCATTTTAAATGTTTGAAAAGAGAGAGGGAGCCTCTGGGCTAATTCCTTCCTCAGCTGTTCCACCTTCATTTCAGAGAAAGCCAGTCCCTTCTACCTCCTAGTCTGCTATTCTCTGCTTTCCCATTGTTCATTAATGGCCTATTGCTAATTACTAAATCTTGACTTGGAACTTTTCCTATTCAAAACACCGTGGTAACCCATCACTACCACCCTACTAGCACAGACAGGAGGCCTGAGGAATCCGCTACTTTCTCATCCGCATCAGTGAATCTCGGCCCCGCCCCAACCAACTCCCCAGTGGTCGCTGCAGAGATTGAAATATATAGATACTCACAACCAACTCCAACTTCAAACCACACTGCAGTATGTTCTTTTTTTTTTTTTCATATCCCCATCGTGAGTAGTTACACTTCTTGAAGGGGATCTTCTGTCTGGGGATTTTTGTTCTCACGACCTTTCCCCTATGTTTTTCAGTTCTCAAGGTTTCTACTGAGATGTCCTCAAGCACAGACCATTTCTTCAATAACTTCCAGTCTACTAAAAGGTCTACCTATTCCGGGGGTAGGAGATAAATATGATCAAAACACATCGTAAGAGATTCTCAAAGCACTAATAAAAGACGCTGACTCAAAGCATTCATTTTCATCACAGTGTTCTTATTTCTGATTTTTAAAATGTATTGGTGTTTCTCCATTTACATTGTCCACCCATCATCTTGTGTGTTACCTACTTCATTCGTTAGAGTACCTTAGTAGATTTATCATGGTTGTTTTAAATTATGGGTCTAATAAAGCCAGCATCCCTGCTATATCTGATCATTTTGGTGCACAATGTCTATAAAGGCTGCCTGTGTGCATTTAGCCTTTTAGTACATCTTGTATTTTCATGATATTTTATCTAGGTATAATGCATAAATAAAAGGAACTGCTATGAGCAATCATGTAGTAATATAGTAGTAAGGTGTTGGCAAAGTTTGAGAGAAGTGTCTTATAGTCCTGTGTAACAGAATGTTTTTATTTATAACACTTATATTTACTAGTACTTAGCAAACACCTATAAAATATCTAAATTTTATAATCTAAAACCTATACTCTATCTAAGAACACCCTAATATCTATCTATGAACACCTAACTAACACTATTTTAATTTTTTAAAAGGATATTAATATTCTTAGTGTAGATCCGTGCAGGATAACTTGGTCTGCGCCAGTCCCAGCAGGCTGTCCCTTTTAAGCTTAAAGACTGTTGGGCCTAACTTTGCCAGTATGCAAGGTCAGTTTATTTCAACCACCAAATTGTGGCCGGTTTATAGAGTCAGTCTGTTCCAACCGGCAAACTGGGGGAAGCTTAAGTGACTTCCAAACTCCACTAGCCTCACTCATTCTTCTGGCGCTCTAGAGCCCCAAGACAGATGCCTTTACGGAACTCTCTCTCTCTCTCTCTCTCTCTCTCTCTCTCAGAGCTTTTATGCCAGGCCCTTGCCTCAGGCTATCACAGCCAGAATTCTGTTAATGGCATATCTTGCTAGCACTTCTCCAGCATGTCTTCTCAGTCTGTGAGGGCAGGAGGAAGAGGCAGGCTTTGTGGAGCTCTTATATATTACAACATCTTGTGATCCTTGGTGGTCTCGTGGGTCCACAAGGTCTCTCTCGATGTCCAGCAGTCCCATTGCTTCTCATGACAACTGACATCATCTGCTTGGCTTGTGTATTTTCTTCACCACGACTCTTCAACAGGGCAAATCCTATTTCTCATGTTCCAAGGATGCCCAGCTCCTCTTTATGTGGTGTTAGATGCTAAGCTGAACTGCATACTAATTTCACTAAAGAGGCCTAACTTCTACCACAGGCTTGTTATTGGGTCTCCATCTCTCGGTGACCCTTTGTACTGGACCATAACTTCACGTGTATTCCTCAATTTTTCTGACTCCATTAAGGTTGTACAGGACTGCTTTCCTTTCCTTAAGTTGGACACTAATTAAATTGTTTCTTCTAAAAATGTGCCATGATAAAAAGAACTGCAATATATTCAAAATTGTCTGAAATATACTAGAAAGGTTTGGGGGATCCCAGGGTGTGGGCTCCATGTTTTTTATCTCAGATTTCTTCAGTTTGAAACTCCAGCTTTCCATCAATTACTGAGGAGATTTTTCCCAGCTGGGCATTGATTGGATGGCGTTAAGCATTCTAAATGTTAATTGGTCCTGTTTGCTGTCTGTTACTTAATTGACTCTGATTGGTTAAATAAATGCTGAGGCCTGGAGATTGGGCAAAGACAAAGGTAGGCAGCACTAAGGTTCAGGGGCTTTTAGAGAGACACAGAGCATCTTGGGGGAAAGAAGAAGATTGCCGGAGAAGAAGCCAGGAGTAAACAAGGAAGATATGCCATGGGGTAGATTAAAGAAGATCCTTCCACGTGGCCTGAAACATCGACATAGTGTGGAGAACAATAGTCCAAAGGGACATTTGTACATATGGGGTTATATTTGGGTAACAGAATTATGAGCTAGCTTAGATGGGCTGGGATTGCACAACCCAGGCCTAGGCTTGTTAAGATCCACATAGTGTCATTTATAATGGTGGATCAAGGATTTACACCGCCGACCTATTAAAGATAATATAAATACTGGTAAACATTTTAATTAGCCATATTTTTTTTTTCAACAGGGCATTAGTTCCCATGGAGTTGTCTGTCCCTGGGTTTCCACTCTGGTATGACTCTCTGTATTTGTTTCTTACTCCAACTTCAGAGACATTGACTTTTGTTCTGACTTTATAGTTCCTACTGTTCTAGGAAGAATTGCTTTTTTGGTTTACTTGGCTTTGTATTCATAGCTCTGATTAAGTGGCAACTCCACACTCCTCAACTCTATGTAAATAGTTCTTGTACTTTATTGTCTTGGGAATAGTAGCAAGAAAAAGTCTATCCATGTTCACAATTTTCCCCCATGGTTGGATGAATTTACAGTTGCACAACCCACATATATGAAAGCTGTGCCAACCCTACTTTGTGCTGAATTGCCAATTTGGTCCACTTAGGAAGTTCCTCAGCAACCTTTCCAAAGTGGCTTTAGAAGACATTGGTAACCATTTCTTAGATTAGATTACTTATTAAATGGAATTACAGGTAAAGAGAACACTTCCATATCAAGTTTGTTTCTCTCAAGCTTTATGTTAAAAATACTGGAGGTGGTATAAGCATCCTTTATTTGTCTAAGACACAATGAGTGTTCAGCAGCCTGTAAAATATGTTTTTTATTTATATATTAAAAAATAAAGCTGGGAAGTGGTGGCGCACGCCTTTAATCCCAGCACTCGGGAGGCAGAGGCAGGTGGATCTCTGTGAGTTCGAGGCCAGCCTGGTCTACAAAGCGAGTCCAGGATAGCCAGGCTGTTACACAGAGAAACCCTGTCTCGAAAAACCAAAAAAAAATGTCTATTATTTATAAACCATAGACTTTTAACTTGAGTTTCAATTTACTGCAATTATCTTAATACACATTTTCCATCTTTGGCAAGAAAGAAGCTCTTCAAATTGGCCCCCAAGCCCTTTTGAAATGAGCCACTGTTCTTTAAAAGATTCTTTTCTTTCAGGTCCAACAAGATGTTGCCAGCTATTCTCTACATTTCTTGCATGTCTCTGAGGAGCCCTTATTCCTTAATAGGAAACGGTATTTAGAAACTATAATCTTGGTTCTGGGGGCTCATTACTACTCTTCACAGATAAGGACTAGAAAATAGGCTTTTTCAATGGCAATGCATCATGATTTCCTAATGATACTTCTCAAGAAACTTACAACTTGTAGACTACTTAGCATCTTTCTGAAAGGATGCTTTCTTGATTCCTGATATTAACAAAAACTGTGTTTTATCTTACCTGAAATATATGTAATAATTTTAGAATACTACCACCAGTATAAATGTTGCTTCCTTAGTTTTACCTTGAGGCATCCCCACTAAGAATGCATAGACAAATGCTTATTTTTATAATACTTGAAATAATTACTATTTTTAAGAGGCTAACATAGTTAGCATCATTTGTTTTACTTTTGTTGGGGTTTTATAGCTTTTTTTCTTTTTTCTTTTTTTTTTTGCCTTAATTTAGGATGTGTGGGGACAAAACACTAACATAGTTCCAGTTCCAAGCCAAGTCCAACATTGCCTTTTCCTGCAAGAAATCAGTGCTAGTTTCCTGTTAACCCATCCTGTTTTGTTTTGTGGTACTGGGACTAAACCCAGGCCTCATTCATGCTCCCCAGCCAGCCAGCCACTTCTACTTTTCAAATAAAGAGAAAATGCATACATAGCAACATTTTCTTGTTTTAAAAAGGTAACAGACTATACACTATTCTGGTTTTGTTTTTACAACCTGAAAATCACTCACATGTAGTGGCAAGTCCATGGAGTAGATGCTCTCTGCTTTATGTGCCATTCCTGGAGAGCAGCTACTTCCAGTCTCCACCAATATAGGTGAGCATGTCTTGTCATGTTCTTGTCATTGTGTCTTATTTTCTGTTAGTGTTTGCTATGCACACCACATTGCTTCAAAACGTGGTGGCACAAAACAGCTGGTATGAGCCTAACGTTCTTCAGACCAGCTACTCTGGCTGGATCATTCTGTTGTTCTCACACATGGGACTCAAGGTGGTTGGCAACTCAGTTGCATCTGGGTAATCCCTGAACTCATTGTGTCTGCTAGTTGGCAGACTACCATTGAGGTTTCTCAAATGGCCTCTCATCCTCTGGTTAACCAACTAGTACTCATCCATGTTGGAAGCCTCAGGGCTTCAAGAATCAAGCAAGCACCTTGTACAAGTGCTTTTCAGTGTTTGGTGGGTGTCAAGTTCGTCCTTTTGTTCAAAGCAGGTCACCTCAACAAGCAGAAGTCAGTGCACATGAAATGTTGAGAGGGACAAGTTTGCTATCAGCTATTTGCAAAGCATGTACTAAGGAGAGCCCTCCCCAAAGGCAGTACTGTTGACATAGGGCAAATTCACATGAAAACTATGAATTGAAAAGCCTGCTTCTTCAGTTACCAAAAAAGCATGTTGTCGGGGCTGGAGAGATGGCTCAGCAGTTAAGAGACTGACTGGTCTTCCAGAGGACCGGGGTTTGATTCCCAGCACCCACATGGCAGCTCACAACCATGTGTAACTTCAAGATCTGACACCCTCACACATACACACAGGCAAAACACCAGTGTACATAAAAATAAAAAGCATGTGGTCAAACTTCCATAGCTTTTTCTATCTAAATGTGAATAGTAGTTCAGCACTGTTTTAAGACTCAATTTGCATGTGAATGAAGTTGAAAACCTTTGTATATGCCTTCTATATGCTTTTTATGTTAGGAACATTAGGATCATTTTGATATACAAGTACTTCCTGGTTTCTCATTTGATTTTAACTTGTATTATACAAATGCAATCAAATTTATCAATCTTTGTTTAATGCTTACAGATTTCGAGCCATTTCTTCACACACTGGGGGAGTTAAGGCTTTAAAGTTTGTGTGAGGGGTAGTGGGAATGGTGCCACGCACTAATACTCAAAGCCATGTTTTCCTTGCTGGTGTAATGTGCCACTTGACTGTAGACACTTAGTCTCTATTCAGTGGACATTTGAAGTATAACTACTCCCAAGTAAAATGTCTATGCTTGTCTCTCCATCTTCCTCTCTGCCTGTAGATTTTTGTAACTAACCACAATTCTGTCTCTTCTGAAGCCCTATCCAGCATGCCAGCAAGAGCCTGAATGCACAAATATCACTCAGCAGTTAAAAGCACAGGGATTTGTATGTGGAGTTTTATCCCTTCCTTCTTGTATGATCTTGGGCAAACTATTTTATCCTTCTAATGAAGATAAAATCTCCATCACAGTGTCTTATAACGTACTATAATGGAGAACTGGCTAGCATAGGACATAACATCAGTGCTCAATAAAGTGGTCTATTAAAGGAGAGAATCCTTAATATTCATGGGAAGAGTGTATGCAAAAAGAAATGTGATCGATGCAGAAGCAGTTCTACTGGAAGTGAAACGGTTATCTTGTACCGTATGCGCACACACACACACACACACACACACGGTCTTTGCTAAGCAAGCATTGTGCATATTCTGGGTATGCCAACAGAATCCAACCTATCAGTGAGTACTATGAAAACTCAAAACAGCAGAGGGCATTTGGAGGTGACTTATATATTAAAAAAAAAAAAAAAACCCAAGAAACAAAACCAAGTTTGGGAATCAAAATCTGAGCTGAGTGGCTGTTCTGAAGACACTGAAGTTCCTAGGTTATACTGTTGTCAGCTCCCCACCCCAAACAGACTTGGTGTTCTGTCCTACCACCGGCTTCTGCTGAGAGCTCCAGAGGATAGAAGAGTGGTGTGCCCCCAAACCACCCCTCCACCCCCACAAGACTGCAAGAGCTCTAGCTTAGTCTCTAGCTTTGCATGGTCTACCCCAAGAGCCTGGTCTGCCAGGAAGAAATCTAAAGCTATAAATTCCTTAAAACTGAAATGAACTTTTAACATTGATTGATGGCTAGTAGGGAACATTAGCTTCATATAGCTCTGAGAAGCATACCTGAAATTTCTAGAGGGGTGACAATGTTCTGAATTTTGATGGGGTTTTATGAGTGTGGTGAGGCATTTGTTAAAAGCCACTAAGTGCACCTAAAATAGGGTATTTCATTGTATATAAATTTTACCTTAAAATTTGAAAATTCCAATGAACAGCCACCTTGGAAAATTCATGAAAAAAATATACTTTTGAAATGGATTCAGATGGGTTAATTGTGATGAAGATGGAAAATTAGAGCTGGGCATAGTGGCGCTCACTTTAGTCCCAGCGCTTGGGAGGCAGAGGCAGGTAGATCTCTGAGTTCACGGCCAGCCTGGTCTACAAAGTGAGTCCAGGACAGCCAGGACTATTACACAGAGAAACTGTCAAAAAACAAAAAAAAAACAAAACTTAGATGTTAATACAAAATTTAGGTGGTGAATACAGGTGCCTATAAAATTCAACATTTTGTATAAAATGTTCAAAACATTTGATGCCTTAGTCATCATAAGCAAACTGATCTATACCTGCAAATGCACAGCAATTATGACATCTAAGCAGGAATGCCTTCTAATGTGCCGGTTGCCTTCCCCTGACCAATGACCTTGTCCTCTAGCCCAAACATTTGCCCACAAGAGGTCCTTCTTCCACTACATGTTCATAAGCAGTTCAAGAGCCATCTTGGGCAAAGGAAAATGAAGCATGGTACATCTGATGGATTGGTCAGAGCTTAGTAATAAAAGCCAAATCCTATGTGGTGTCACAGATCAGCAACAAATGTGTTTTTCTATAACAGGGAAATGTGTGAAAACTTGCAGCTAAATGTTTTTCATTAGGCTGGGCATGGTGTTTCATTCCTTCGTGGTACAGGCAAGAAGATCAAGAGATCTAACCCTAAGCCACAAAATGTACTTTGTTAGCTAATCTATTGGTCAGGCTGGAAAAGATGGTTTTAGCTGAATATGTCAGCTGAGTCACACAACCCTCTGTAGAGAGCTGATCTTAGGTGGGGCAGTTCTAGGCCAGTGTGCACCACAGCAAGACCTCCTCTCAGAAGAGATCTAATCTCAACTTTGCTGTAATTTGAGTGATTCTATTTGAACCTAATTCAAAATTGCCAGCATTCCTATGCAAGAGGGCCGAATTATGATCTATTGATACACTTGCCTCAGCCAGCAATTCTGTGCTTTGGAGCATTCTTCTAAATATTTTCCCCTGTTCAATACAATTTAGTGTGTTCTAGACTCAGAAAAGGATCTAAGAAAACAAACACAATTCCAAACTGAAGTCATCTCATTGTGAAAGGGAGATATAGAGCAAGGGCAGTGGACAAGGATTCCCAGAGTGCTTGACACAGCCTAAGTTCCCTTCCAGATAAGAGGGGCAGTTCACATTTCTGAAAAGCTTCATGGAAGTGACTACAAACTAGTGTTACTAAACATATATTCAAGGTTATGATGTAGTTTGTGAAAAATAAAGTTGGCCTAGTTTGGACTCAAATGTGACTTACTTAAGACATAGAATGATTTTTTTTGCTTTTGGAGACAAGGTCTCTCTGTGAAACAGCCTTGGCTGTCCTAGAACTCACTGTGTAGACCAGGCTGGCCTCGAACTAACAGAAATCCACTGGCCTTTGCCTCCTGAATGTTGGGATTAAAGGCATGTGCCTCCACACCCAACGATAGAATGACCTTTAATTTCTAGCTGGAAATGGTACTTTTAAAAACATGCCTATAGCCCTTCAGTATAAGTGTGTCAATAAATCTGTAGACCTAAGCTACTACAGATCAACAGTGAACTGATAGCTAGCTCTCAACACTTAAAAATTTGGGTTGTAGCCGGGCGTGGTGGCGCACGCCTTTAATCCCAGCACTTGGGAGGCAGAGGTAGGCAGATCTCTTTGAGTTCGAGGCCAGCCTGGTCTACAAAGCGAGTCCAGGATAGCCAGAGATACACAGAGAAACCCTGTCTCGAAACACCCCCCCCCCAAAAAAAAAAATTGGGTTGCATGCCTTGACTCTTCAAATGGCTTAAACACCTTATGATTAAAATGTTAAATGTTATTACATTGAACACCTCATAAGGGTAAAAACTATTCTTAGTATTTTGGGATCTCGTGTTAGTGTGGAAAAATGCTTATTAATGGAACTGAGTCTGTGATTTGTGCTTTCAGAAATATCAAGTCTGTTCATTTAGAAACCTGGTATAATCTGGCTATAGCCTTCAAATGCAGATTCTAAGCAAACTTTGAAGCATCTAGAGAACTTAAAATGTACCTAGAAAACTTTTTAGCTTCCTTGAGGTGTAATACATCTCAAGGTCACAATTAGATGTCAGCAGAAACATGCCTCAAGTGTTAATCATTAAAACTTTGTGAAACCTGGGGCAGCTTAATCCCTCCCAGTTGTAATCAACGTCTGGAGCCTCAGCACACCAGACTCTCATGATGGCCAAGTATCTTTGCTCCTAACTCCCTCAGATCACTACTGGCCTAAGAAAATAACTGGAACCATACGATCTTTGCCTACTAAAAAGGACCAGACTTTCATCAGGTAAAAGACAGAGAAGTAAACATCAGGCTGTAAACAAACAGCAAGGCAGAGATCTCAGTGAGCTCAAAACATGGCACATGCCTGTTTGGGAAAGTGTTCTGTTGTTTCCAGGGCTTTTCACGTCATCATGAGAGTCTCAAGAGTCACATACAGCCTGAAATGGCCTCAAGGAAACTGCCATTATGCTAATGATACCCAAGAAGGGAAGCATTTCAGCAACTGCACTGATGTGTCAGATACCTCTGTAAAGGGAAACTAAACAGTGGTGTTCCTTCACCTCACTGGGCTAGAACACTCAGTATTAACCTCAGTTTAAAAAAAAATTAGAGGGCTAGTTCACCTTCAAACTATCCTTTAAAAAATTAATCACTCTTCAAGTTCTAACACAAAGTTCCTAAGACTATGGAGAAAAAGCAAAACAAGATGTTGGTATAGTAAAAGAAGACTTTGTGTTTAAAAGCTTCTGTGAGGCAAAC
The DNA here is from genome assembly GCA_907164525.1 of Lophiomys imhausi. Classification (NCBI taxonomy): domain Eukaryota; kingdom Metazoa; phylum Chordata; class Mammalia; order Rodentia; family Muridae; genus Lophiomys; species Lophiomys imhausi. The sequence continues at coordinate 507,381 of CAJQZJ010000314.1, read as the reverse complement.
TTCAGCCTATGGCCACTGGACTTCATCTTTCACCTTTCTATCCTGTGGCAACTCCCCCTAAACCTGAACAGACAAAAGGCACAAGCTGGTCTGATTATGTGTTTGCTCCACTCCAGAACTGTGCCTAGAAATAGCAATGGACCCAACCTCAAAGTGTACTCCTTATACTACACATTTTTTTGTTCATTGGGTCTTGTTGAAATTTGTCAACGTTGATAGACGACGACACCAGACAGGAGGGAAGTTGACACTTTCTTCCATAACTTCTTGATCAGTGGTATCCAGGCAGACTGGCAAGGCAATTATTCGTTATTGTTTGGATTTCACTTTGCTTTGGTTTTGGAAGTTTCCCTTAAGAAAAAAGAAACTTGTTAATAAAAGTCAAACCACAAAACAGGTTAAGTTACTGAGACAAATATCACTCATATGTAAAATCTTAGGCCATTTTCTATCCAATCCCAGTATCTTAAAGCAGGATATTTCCACACTGAGCTTGGCATTTCCTCTACTAATACTTTGATCAGGCCATGAGATTTGACTGATCATTTACCAGAAATTATTGTCATTACCTACATCAAAGTCCTAACTCCACTAAGGGAGTACTACTGCTTTTTTTCCTAATCACAACTTGTCTGGCATCATAGGTGAGAAGAAAATGAAGTCAGAACTGAAGGTCCAGCAATATACACCCTGCCACACTTAAATCTGTCAAAGTTCAAATCCTTCTTTTGTTTTGTTTTGGTTTGGTTTTTGAGACAGGGTTTCTCTGTGTAGCCCTGACTGTCTTGGAACTCACCCTGTAGACCAGGCTGCCCTCGACTCACAGAGACTCACCTGCCTCTGCCTCCCATGTCCTGGGATTACAGGGTTTCACCACACCCAGTCAAATCCTTTCTTTAGAATTACCTTTAACATCATATTCTCCCACAAATAAAAGCACTGTTGCTCCTACCTTTTAGATTTTCAACATTAGTTTGTAATTTATTTTTATTCAAAACATCCGTAATCACAAACACAAGCTATCTTAACCCTTAAGTAACTTTTTGAAGCATTCAGAAATGTAAAAATTGTAAATAATCACAAAGCCAAATTAGCTATAATTATTAATGTACGAACAAATGACAAATTATAATAGCAGAGCCCTGCACTATATGTAAACTCCTTGCGACTTCTCAAAATGCTATAATAAATCTCCACACAGAGCCTAATACAGTGCATACTGGAAATGGGTTAAACTGAATTGGAACAATGAAATCTGGCACAAATTATATTTAAAAGCTATAGAATTTGAAAGGAAACTTACTTATTTTACAATCTGAGGTGAGGAGAAATGACGGGTACAGAGCTAAGGAGCAGCCAGGCTGAAGCTGATTACAACTTCAGCAAAATGGACTGGCCTCTCCATGTTTACTGAAAGAGTAAAGGCAGGCAGATGTGTCATCATTAGAACAAGTTTTACTCAAGAGATAATATTTAAGGAGAGACAAATAGTAACAATAAAAAAAATTTTACCAATGACCTAGTGCACAGTGAAGAGAAGGACCATTACACACAGATCATACCTTAACATTAACACCAATCACTTCTTGAGCCATTTGACTTTTGCTAATAAGGCTATGTGAACTGTGTTCAGAAACTTTAAACACATACCCTTCGAAGAAAGGGAGTACCTACCCGAGCATTTACTTCTACCTGACTACTTATAACAGGCAGTCACATGGCTGTAAGAATTCACTTTCAATTGCATTTGCTACAATATTTATCTACCATGAGTTTTTTTTTTTTAAATAATCAGGTCAGCCTGGTGTGGTAGGGCAGAACTTTAACCCCAGCAGCCTGGTTCAGAGACTCACCTGGTCTACATGATAAGTTCCAACCCAGCCGGGGTTACACAGTAAGACCCTGTCTCAAAAGCACTACAACTAATACTAACGAAACCACAGTCCTGCAGGCGTTATAACTGCCTCCAACCCCTACAATTACACTTCAGCATTTAACCCGGTAGCTTCAAAAATAAAACATTCAAGGACCCCCCCACTGTAAAGGTCTCTTGAGTATAATCTTCAAAGTTTCCAACAAATGTTAAAAGTATTATCTTTTTGTTTTTTTTGGTTTTTCGAGACAGGGTTTCTTTGTGTATCCTTGGCTGTCCTGGACTCACTTTGTAGACCAGGCTGGCCTCGAACTCACAAAGATCCGCCTGCCTCTGCCTCCCAAGTGCTGGGATTAAAGGCGTGCGCCACCACCGCCCGGCTGGAGAGATGGCTCAGCCGTTAAAGGCTAGGCTCACAAACAAAAATATAAAAGCATTATCTTAAACAGCTTTCTTCTAAAAATTACTTGTTACATTACACGTTTTATTCCATAATTCTAATAAAGATTCTGGTTATCTGGTAATTAAACAAGAATTTAGGATGATTCTGTTCTCGGGAAATCTGAATGGCAGGCAGTAACTCTAAGAAGTCACATGATTCCTGGATCACAAACACTCAAGAATGCTACCAGCACTCACCAAGTTTCCGGGTTGGGGTGCTTACTGCTTCAGTTGGCCATGTGCAAGTTTAAGACAAAAGAACATTTTTCCATTAAACAGTATGACAAACATTACAAAGTTTATGCAGAAGATAGACTCACAGAGGCTATATATAAAGCTGGTGTCTTAAGTAACTCACCCTTGAAACAGGGACAGGTTTTCAAGTGATACCAGAAAGTTCTTGCTCTAAAAATAAATGTTCCTGCTTTCAGAGTTCCTATTCTTCAGTAGGATCTAACTGAGCAGCATAACAGTTTTTCAGTAAAACCAACCACACTTTATAACAAACCAAAAATGGAAAAGGAAACCCGTAAGAGACAATTTTTTCACAGTTAACAATAAATAAAAGTGCACTAAGTGTTCAAGTAGGACATGTAGTTTAGAAAACTACATGATTCTCTTTGGCTGAGGTCATCTTTTAAAGGCTCTCCTCGGATCCCTGGCATTACTTATTGTGGTCATGACTGTTTGATTAGCAGGTGCTCCTGGTAGCTGTGGATTGATGGGTCCTCGGCCATTGCTTCTACCACCGTATGGAAGATGATATCCCCTTGATTCAGGGCCAGTCTGAACACCATTTCCTAAAATAAGAACACAAAAAATTATCACTATTTTCAGAAATGGTCTATATTATGCTGCAGAAACACAATCATTTAAAGCTCCTACACACTGAATGCTTATAAATACCACAGAAAACACACACCTTTATTCTATAATGAAAAAAGATGTGTGCTCTAGGGCTCTGAAATTACTTGAAACTGAATGAATAGAAAGAGGAAAAAGCAACTTGAGCAGTAAAATTCGGAATAGAATATAAAAACAAACAAACAAAGCATTAACTGCCTATACTGTAAGAAAAAAAAGGGCAGAGAAATGTTTGAGTACTGGTGTTTGGCTCTGTATTTGAGTGCTGATAGTTGACTTAAATACAATTAATATTTCAATGTAATCAAACTATTGGTAGAAACAAGTTTTTCACAATGTGAGTTCGTCAAATAAGCCTTCAGTGTTGTAATCAACTCCAATCATAGAAAGATGCTTCTCAAAAGACATACCCTAGGCTACTTAAAGACAAAAGACCTTTTAGGGCTCCAAGATCATTGGTGAGAGGTCTGAGAAGACCGGCTGCTCTTATAAAAAGGCAGCTAAGACTATGTGGAATGTCAAGGTCTTCACTGACTGCTACTCTACAGCACCATAAGTCTGGATAGGTTTCCAGTGTGCCAAACCAACCAATAATTCTGAATATATTATAAATAACCACTACATCACAGACATTTGTAAAAATAGAAAGATAAAATCTAGTTAGAGGGTCACCAAAATTAGTCTTCTTACTAATCAATGTTCAGTCAGCATTATGGGCCCTGGTGTTCAAATAAGAATGTGGTCAGTTCACTGGTATGGACAAGTATCTTCCACCTTCCACAACACCGTTTACTGGGAGTTCCTCTTTAACACTAAATTATGCCTAAGGAGGTTTTCTTTACATTTTCATAGTTCCTGTCATGTCTAATGTCACCACCACAAACACAGAAAGTCTTACCCACTGGCCCAAAGGTACTGCTGCTCATTTTATCCTTCTGTTCATTTTGAAGCTAAAAGACAAAACACATTTGTAAAATAAAATAATTTTTAAAATTTTAAGGGTTTTAAAATGATTTTCAACAATATGTAAAGGTTTGTCCAAGTCCTCTCAATATTAAAGCATTCAGAGGTCTTTCCCAAGCCTCTTATAGCTTGTTACATCCAGTATTACCTGATATTTCCTTCACTCTGCAAAGTACTAAACAGCACATATATCTATTATACCACAAACCACATACAGACTTACAGAACCTATATAATAAAGGCTACTTTACAAATTGTTTTCCTAGAGTCTCATTTACCCCAGGTTGACCTCAAACTCGATATGTAGCCTACGGTGACTCTGAACTTTTTTCTTTTTGGCTTTTCGAGACATGGTTTCTCTGTGTAACAGAGCCCTGGCTGTCCTTTGTAGACCTCAAACTCACAGAACTCCGCCTGCCTCTGCCTCTCCATGGAGTGCTAGGATTAAAGCCATGTGCGCCACCATGTCCGGGGAACTCGGAACTTCTTATCCTTCTGCTTTTAACCTCCTGAGAAACAGGACTCTGTGCCTATCTTATGCAGCACATGAGCCCAGGGCTTGAATACTAGACAAGCGGTCTATCAGTTGAGCTATTATATCCACTGTCGTCAAGACTGCTTTATAATTCTCATTACACTTTGAAATCAGAGGCTCAGCCTACTGACAGAATTCCAGTAGAGTGCAAACCCAATCATAAAAATATACCATATATTTGGATTAATTACCCCTTTGTTCTGTTGTCCTCTATAATCTGGGTTTGGCTCACTGAAATTTGGCACTTCTGAATACACCATACAAAATCTGAAGGAAAATAAAGGACAAGTTAAATAATTTCTGAACTTTTTTATATAACCTCCTTAACTTACAAAAATGAAAACCTTAGTAACAAAAAAATTACCTTAACAATAGCATGTTAACTAATATAATTTATTTGTAATAAAAATGAAAAATATTTTTTAAATAACCATAGAAAACCAAAGTACTTGATTCTCTTATCAAATCCCACTTTTGTCCAAACACTGTGAATCTCCAAAGATAATCAACAAAAGTAAAGAATAAATTCTTGATGATTACGACAGATAATGAGCTAGCAAGCCACCACATCACTCCAGGGCTTCTTGTAAGTTGACAACACAATTTGGTACTCCATTCACACATAAGCACTTTCGTAGCTCTTCAACTCTAAAAAGAACTAGATCCAGTTTGGGACTATCTTAAATTAATCTTGACAAAGAAGAGCAATGAGGAAATGAGTGACCTCCATCATTGCAGAATCTCTATATCCATGACTATCCAGCCAGCTCCTGCAATCATAACCCGAAGACCTTTCATAGCACACAACTCTAAAGGCACCACTCTACAATGCACCTACACGAAGCCCAACCATATGCTTCCTGCTGAACGGTAAATCAGGTGTCTGAGCAGACTGCACTTTTTTCCTTTCGCCTTGACCATGTGCTCCAAGGCACATTTCATCTTTAGTGTGAGTTTCTCGCTCTCTCTCACCTCTATTTGTGACTTTTCTTTTTAAATATACCCCAATCTGAGGGGTACTAAGAGATATCTAAGCATCAGCAACCAAAATGGACTTACAATTTGGCTCATTGGTGAAACTGAGGCAGCCGGGCAGCGCGGGGACTAAGGCCCCTTCGCACTGTCACATCCCTGCCGGTCCAGGTGGAAGTCAGGCCCCAGGCGCTGCGGCTGCTTGTACTGTACCAATTTCAACTCTCACTGTCCGAAGTCCCTTTAACTCCAGCACAAAGTCATCCACATGGGAACAGTGGAAACTTAAACTTACACATTGAAACTCATGTCTAACTTCTATTTTTAGTAAGTCAAGAGAGAATATGCTTCAAATGACACCTGAAAGACACATTTCTAAAGCAACAGAAAGCCCCAACCCCACCCCAGGGTGCTCTAAACTCGGCTCTGTCAACAGAAGCTCACCTTGTCAACCACAGGTAACAGTGTTAAAATCAGTTACCTACCTACAGCATGAAGCCAAGTTTCCAGAGGCCAAGCAGTGCTTTATAGTTTAAACTTACCAATTATTCTGTAGACATTATTTGAAACTTAATTATACAAATGCTCTTTAATACTTACTCCCCAATTTTTTGAAGTTCACCACCTCTTCCAGTATAAAGTGTCAGGCATCCTTTCCACATCGATGCATACCTAGAGGAAAAATAAATTGGGTTTTCAGAAGAATGTATAGTTCTATTGAACTTTTCAGTATATTTTTATACTGGTGAAAATCAAGCCCAGCCTACCCACCATGCTAAGTCAAATACATTGAGTGTAACTCTAATAAGAAACACTGGTTGTTGTGACACAAGCCTTTAAACCCAGCACTAGGGAGGCAGAGGCAAGCAGATCACTGTGACTTCAAAGCCAGCCTGCTCTACTACAAAGCAAGTCCAGGACAGCCAGGGTTACACAGAGAAACCCTGTCTGGGGGGGGGGGGGGGGGGGAAGAAATTATACAAAGAAAATTCTGCTGCTACATTAGGACATAATTGTCTAAATTACACCCCTACAAAAAGTTCTGAGCACTGCTGGACATTGCACCCAGGCCTTGAGCACAACAGGCAAGCACTCTGCCACTAAGCTATGTTCCTGGAACTTGCTTTTAAACCTTATTTTTAGACATCTCCCTAACTTGCCCAGGTTGGTCTTGAACTTGCTAGGTAGCCAAGTAGCATTCAACCTTGCCATCTTCCTGTCTCAGCCTCAGAAGGAGCTGGAATGTCAGGCATAGGCCTCCATGCCTAGCTTGAGAAAAATTCGACCAGGCATGGTGACACATTTTAAATCCTAGCACTGAAATGGCTGATCAGGAAGAATTCATATTTGAGACCAGCCTCAAGGAGAACAGAATGGAAAGAAGTAGTGTTCTGGTAAAGTATGCTTTGTTGTTCATAAATGATTGATGACTGTATCAATAATTAACGGAGATTTTTTTTCTTAGTGAAGAATTGGTTTGATTCTTTTCTAAATTATTTTTTAGAAAAAAGTTACTTTTTCAATGCACTGTTAGACTACAATTAAAATTACTTTAAAACAGACAATTTCAACAGAAGAAACATCTGTAAAATTCTCTCCATTGCAGTATGAGGAAAAGGACATTTTTGCTGCACTCTGAAGACTGACATAGATATTAACACCTGTGTGTACAGCTTGGTTAAGGAGAGGAAGAAAGGGGAAAGCAAGACCCATGCAAAGAAACAGAACTGGAAGTACATTCTAAGGAGGAGCTTCTAAAGTAGAAATTCACTATTTGTATTACCTTTCAGACACAAGGTACATAGAATCAACACACTAGTACTTTCTTTTACACTCATGGACATGGTCTTGGAAGATATAACAGCTGTACATCCACTTCAGCAGACACAGTTCCCAAGCTCTTCATTGTTTGGCACAACTTTATCAAGGAACTTTAAAAAAAGCACAGCACTAATCTTCCTCTTCCCCTGCTAGCCTTCCCAAACTTTGCAACTTTTAATATCAACATAATGGAACCAAGTGTTTACTGTCAATAGGTTTAAGCATGGATGACATCATTAAATCTAAGGAAAATCTAGTCAGCTTAGCAGAAGCAGACCAAAATCTGGTTTTTCAATGTTTCTTTGTACAACTACCAAGGTAACTTCATGGCTTAAAGCATTTATTATTATTATTACTATTATTATTATTATTATAGTCCTCACCACACCCTCCAAAAGAAGGAATGCTTTTGTGGAAGTTAAAAAGATGTAATTTAGTGTCACAATGACTCAGTGTATGAGAATAAGATGTCTAAGTCTTGACTCTCACTTCCTGCTTTGATGATACTTTACCTCACTTCCTGAAAATGTTGTAAGGCCTGTAAGATAATATCAAAGAGCTCCTGCCCAGAGCACTCAGTACTTTTTTGAAATTTTCTTAGACCAACATCAATTGCCAACTATTTTTCTAGTAGTTACCAATAAAATTATTACAATTCTCCTAAACACAGAAGCTTTCATATTCTACTTTTAAGATTCTTTCTTGGACTTTTTTTTAAGACTATCATTTGGTAAACATCTTGAAAGTCTATGAAAAAAAGTGCTCCATCTCCATAACCAATAACCTACCAACTAAATGTTCTTAACATAAAGATGCCCTTCTGCCACTTTCTGTGTATTATTTTGGTTTTTGTGAAACAAGGATCTTACAGAAAAAAATCATTTTCAAGAATCAGTATTTCAGACACTTTCTTCAACCTTTTTGAGTACAAATGTGACCATAGAAAATGTTAAATTCAAGTTGGTCAACTTGGGAATGAAAGTCAGATGGCAGAATGCTTGCTTTGCATGCAGTAGGCCTTTGGTTCATTCCCCAGGACATTTTAGGTACATGCCTGTAATCCTACCACCTGGAAAGTGGAGGTAGAAAGATCAGAAACTCAAGGTCATTCTCCTGAGCATTTTAAACTTCAAAAACAACCTGGTATACAGGAGATACTGTTTCCAAAATGAAGGTAAATTCCCCAGCTACTCAATTTCCATATGAACTAAATGAGTACAAATGAAGTACTGACAGGATTTCAAGATACTAAAAAAGGCAAAGAGGTGGAAGACATACTGAATACATGGACTGATTAAATGTGGTCAGATGGTAGAGGAAGGCGGATCTGTGAGTTTGAGAACAGCCTGGTTTACAGAGCTAGTTCCAGAACAGCCAGGGAACCACAAAGAAACCCTGCCTCAAAAAAAGGGTAACGTGCTCTTTAACAGCCCACTAAAACATCTCACTGACCTATACGGTATTAAAAAAAATAAAATTAGCCAGGCGTGGTGGCACACGCCTTTAATCCCAGCCCTCGGGAGGCAGAGACAGGAGGATCTCTGTGAGTTCAAGGCCAGCCTGGTCTACAGAGTGAGTCCAGGACAGCCAGGAGTATTACACAGAGAAACCCTGTCTCAAAAAAACAAATAAAAATAATAATAATAATAATAAAATTAGCCTTTAAAATTGGAGGGGAGGAGTGAATTACCCACCTAAAACACCTAGTTGCAAAAAGTGAGCTGCTGCCAATGCTGTCCACCAAAATAGCACACTTCTTGAAGTGGCTCACGGAAGAGCCAGGTAACTTCAGAACTTGGTAGGACTCCAGAAGTCGACCAACCCCACACCTATCCCAATTTATGCACACCTACCCTCTAGTCAAGCGAATAATATCCCCTGTCTGTATGAGCCCTCCGATCTCATCCCACACAGAAATAGTGATGCTTCCCGTTTTATCAGCTACTTTGCAGGATCTCACTTCATGGCCGTCTTTGGTTTTGGTCACGCGTCCTGTGAAGATTAAAAATCAAAAGGGGGAGGGGGAGGGTGTGTTAGATAACGAGTCCATTCAGAGCAGCTGTCTCACCCTCCTCCGGCTCGCTACTAAACTGACTTCTGTCCCGGGTTAGGAGCCAAGTCTCGCTAGGGCGACCGGGAGCACGTGGGGGCGCGGGCGAGGATAGAGATCCGAGCACTCCAGGGTGTGGGGCGGGCTGCGGACCCCACTTACCTATCTCCAGGACAATAAAGACGACATTTAAGTTTTTCAGTCCGGCCTTAATGTCTTTTATAAAAAGAGGAGGGTCGTTGACCCCATGCATACTGAGGCAGGTGCGGCTACGCTGCGGAGACCCGCTAGGCAAGGCTTCCCACCCTCCGGGGCCAGGGGCAGAGCCGGGGGGTAACCTGGGGCGGGGCTGGCGACCGGGGTCAGGAAGCGGTTATTCAGGGGCCGGGGAAACCAGCCCTAGAGGCACCAAGCCAAAAGAAACAAGAAAAAAAAACTGGAGGAAAAAAAAAAGACTCTCACAAGTTTCAAAATCAAAAAGACCAGGCACTCCGCACACCGAGCCAGCTCCCAAGTGGGCGGCGAGCAAACGAGCGTGCGGACTGCCGCCTCGGCTAAGGGAAAAGGCAGCGGGGGACAGCCCTGCCCGAGTCCCGCTGTCCCTCACATAACACACGCACACGCGCGCGCCCCTCAGTCCCAGGCTCCGGGAAGGGATCGTGACAGCAAAACCGCAACGCAGCACACCAACCGCGCAGCCCGCGTCCCAAGCAGCAACTGGCGAACGCGCCCTCAGGCCGGCTCTACAAAACCGCATCCCGCCCCTTATGACGTCACACGACGTCGCCACGCCCACTAGCACGGTGCCTCTGGGGCGGAACCAGAGCGCCCCAGCCCCGCGCAGCCTCTCTAATCCTCCCGGGCTGTCATCCCAAGCCCCGCCCCCTGGCCGTCCAATCGGCTCAAGGCCCCACCCTCCTCTCACCGGTCTCGCCCGCGACTTCCGGGTTTCTGCATAGTCGGGTCTGTTGCGTCTCCGAGGGAGGTCGGGCTGCCTCTCCTAATTCCTCGGGATCCTTCAGGACCGCTGCGGTTGCCTTTCAGCCCCGCGATCACGTGGACTGTTGGCGCCCTGGTGTCCGTGCGTAGAAGTAGTGTGTGGCTGAGAAGGAACAGGGCTCGGGAGAGTGGTGCAGGCGGATCAAGGAGGGAGAGAAGGAGACCGAAGTGGTGAAGGGGTCCGTGGCTGCCAGGCGGGAGTTCCCATCGGAAGAGCTTAGCTATCACCCCTAGTACTTTAGACGTGTTTAAATTGAAACCCAGAAACACGAAGTCGTCTCTAAAGATCTTCAAGCAACTTGTAAACCGCTTTTTATGCTGATAATAACCAGACGTAGTTAAATTCCACAGAAATTTCATTTTTCTTTAGCCCTTTTTAATTTCCACTTGTCTTTTATATAACTAAAATGAATTAATCATATAATCGCGACAGGAAGCCATAAACAATCTGAAAGGGAGAGATGAGGAGCTGGTGGTTAATTTGTGAGCTTTAAAATAGTTGGTTAAACTTCCATAATTTAATAACTTAGTATTAATAATTTAATAATTTGATAATCTTAACACTAAAATAGAATCCTTGTGTCATAGAGGATGAAGTGGGATTGTAAATAAATTGCCGAACTACTAAAGCAAATAGATCAGTGATCAATACTTTAACCAATTTTCTATTAAAGAAAGCAATAGGTTTATCGGTTATTTAATCTCCTAATGAGTGCTAATTTTAACCCCCACTTTACAAGTAATAAAACTCACTGGAAATGACCAAACTGGGTTTGAATTTAAGCAATCTTGACCCTAGGAGGCTTCAACCAGAAGTATTTTGTGTTTAAGTAGTGGGATTAGAAAGCTCCAAAACATATTGAAAAGTTAGATGGAAGCAGCGAAGTATATTCTAATATGTTAGAGAATCTTGTGAACTATGCTGTGGTCAATAGAGAACGTGTATATCAGAAACGTGCTCCTGTCTCGAAAAACAAAACAAAACAAAACAAAAGCCTAGAGCTAGAACACATATCCCAGCATTGGGACGGCACAGGCAGTCGGATTCTGTGAGTTCAAGGCCAGCCCAGTCTATGGCATGAGTTGCAGGACAGGCAGGGCTACACAGAGACCCTGTCTTGAAAAACCAGTAACAATAACACCAACAATAATAATAGAGCAAAGTTTGGCCAGGGACTTGGTGGGAAGGGAGAGCTAGCCACTCCCTGAATTCTCAAGCAGTTGCTCTCATAAAGAGGACTAAGAGGGACTGCTCAGAATTAAACACACATTTCATAAAGAACCTGAACACTAAGAAACCAGGCCCAGTGTGAGTTCCCAGGACTGATCTGAGCTGAGAGGGAAAATAACCACATGCCCCCACCCCCAAACCAGAAGCCACTCCAACTCATAACTGTTCACAATGAAAAATTAGTTTTCTCCAACAAAGTCTCAAAGCACTCTTAAAGCCAGACCACATGCCCTGCAATATATGACACACAAATGACATTCTGGGAGGTTCTTTGTTTCTTTGTCTCATAACATTAACCTTACAGATCATTTTGTATATATTATGGTTTCTGGCTTTATGGTATTTCTGTGTGTGCAGATGTGTGTCTGTGTCCATATGTGTTTCTTGTGATTTGGCTCTTTTTTTCTGTTTGTTTTATCCTATTCTGGTTTGTTTTACCTTATCTTGTTTGTTTTCTAACCAAAGGGAGAGAAAGAGAGTGGATTTAGATGGGAGGCACTGTAAAAAGCAGAAGCTGGTGCAGGGGGGCTGGCCCTACCCTTCCTGGCCCTCCCTCCTCCAGGACAGGCTCAGCTGATCTCTCACTTCCTCCTTTAGCCCGCACAGAAAACGGCAGCAGCTCTCTCGCTAAACCAGAGGCAGCCCTCAGAAACTGCAGCAATGAGAACACAGTTCAGTGCCAGGAAAAGGGTTTCAGCTTCTCCTTTGCCAATCCCCAAAGATAATGGTTAAGAAAACAGAAAACGAAGCTGAGCGCTGAGCATGATGGTGTAAGCCTTTACACCCAGCACTAGAGGCAAAGGCAGGTCAGTTGCTAACCCGGTCGGTCTACACAGTGCTTTCCAGTCCAGCCCACCCAAGGCTACTCTCCAGAAAAAAAAAAAAAGGAAGAAAAGAAGGGGATATCAAGAACTCTTGCTATAGGGCTGGAGAGATGGTTTGGTGGTTAAATGATTTGTTTTGTTTTTTTGACACAGGGTTTCTCTGTGTAGCACTGGCTGTCCTAGACTCACTTTGTAGACAAGGCTGGCCTTGAACTTGCAGAGATTCGCCTGCCTCTGCCTCCTGAGTGCTGGGATTAAAGGTGTGTGCCACCACACCAGACAGTGATTGGTATTTTTTTCTTTTCATAGAGTGATTTTTTTAATGTTTATTTATTACTTCAAGTCACAACTCCATCATAGTGCCCTCTTTCAACTCTTCCCAGTTCCACCCTCCCAGTCTCTCCTCCCTCTCCCACGCAACCCACTCCTCTGATGTGGAGTGTCCCTACATATCAACCCCTCTCAGTTCAACAGTCATATGAGGGCTAAGAGCTTCATCTTGCACTGGGCCTACATGGTAGCACCCCTAGGGCAAATTGTCCCATTAATAGGTAACCAAGTCTATGTTCCTCCTTTTGGTGTATTGGTTATAGAAGAGTTATCCTGTACTATATGGCTAAGTGAATAGATGCCATGTGCATCTTTCTGAGTCTGGGTTAGCTCACTCAGGATGAGCTTCTCTAGTTCCATCCATTTGGCTGCGAATTGCATGATGTCCTTGTTTCTGATAGCTGAGTAGTATTCCATTGTGTAAATAAATGCACCACAAGCTTTTATCCATCCGTCAGTTGAGGGACATTTGGGTTGTTTCCAGTTTCTAGCTATTACAAATAAGGCTGCTATGAACATAAATGAGGATATGTCCTTGTGGTTTGGTGAGGAATCGTTTGGGTGGATACCCAGAAGTGGTATGGCTGGGTCTTGAGGTAGGGCTATTCCAAGTTTTCTTAGATATCGCCAGACTGATTTGCACAGTGGTTGTACCAGCTTGCACTCCCACCAGCAATGGAGGAGGGTTTCCCTTTCTTCACAACCTTACCAGCATGTGCTGTCATTTGAGTTTTTGATCTTAGCCATTCTGACAGGTGTGAGATGGAATCTCAGAGTCTTCTTGAGTTGCATTTCTCTGATGATTAAGGATGTTGAGCATTTGTTCAAGTGTCTCACTGCCATTAGGGATTCCTCCTTTGTGAATTCTCAGTTTAGCTCTGTTTCCATTTTTTTTTTGATTGGGTTATTTGGTTTCTTGGCATTTAATTTCTTGAGTTCTTTATAAATTTTGGATATTAGCCTTCTGTCAGAAGTGGGGTTGGTAAAGATCTTTTCCCAATCTGTAAGTTGCTGTTTTGTTCTAATGACAGTGTCCTTTGCCTTATAGAAGCTTTTCAGTTTCATGAGGTCTCATTTATTGATTGTTGGTCTTAGAGCCTGAGCTACTGGTATTCTGTTCAGGAAGTTGTCACCTGTGTCAATGAGTTCGAGGCTTTTCCCCACTTTCTCTTCTATTAGATTTAGTGTTTCAGGCTTTATGTTGAGGTCATTGATCCACTTGGACTTAAGTTTTATACAAGGTGATAAGTATGGGTCTAATTTCATTCTTTTACATATCGACAACCAGTTAGACCAGCACCATTTGTTGAAGATGCTGTCCTTTTTCCATTGTATGGTTTTAGTTTCTCTTGGAAAGAAATATATCCTTAAGTAGACTAATCCAAAACATTTATATTATCGTGTAATGATGGGGTAGGCAACTTTGGATTCTATGTTCCCAAAAGGTTGTTTCCAGAATATCCTTCCTCTCAATTCTTTCCTAAATTTACTATTTGTAAAAAAAAAGTAAAAAATGTCCAACAGAACTATGTAGAAAAAAGTAACATATTATTAGGTCAAAATATATATGTATTGATTTTCGTACTTAAAAGAAAGAAGATTGTAGAAAATGCTCCCAGTCACATGTATAAAGAGCCTGGGTGGGGGTTGGAGAGATGGGTCAGTGGTTAGGAGCACTGACTGTTCTTCCAAAGGACCCAAGTTCAAATCCCAGCATCCACATGGCAGTTCACAGCTATCTGTAATTGCCAGGGGTGGTACATTCCTTTAATCACAGCACTCGGGAGGCAGAAGCAGGTAAATCTCTGTGAATTCAAGGCTAGCCTGGTCTACAAAGTGAGTCCATTACAACTAGGAATACACCAAGAAACACTGTCTTGAAAAACAGAACAAAACAACAACAAAAGAGCCTGGGTGGAATGGAGCTTACACAGGGTCAGAGTTTTACAGAACTTTAAGAATGCGTAATCTGAATGTTCAAAGAGTTACTACTGTTCACCTCCTTCCTAGTGTCCTATGTAAATTGGAAGAATATACAATTATAAACATATGAAATAATGTAAAAACTCAGTGTGGCAGGTCCCAGCTACTTAGCAAGCCCTGCAAAAAGTATCAGAGTTCCTCTCATCATTCCAGACACATGTTGGAGTATGTGTTATGACTATCCCAAATTTCCATTTTTAAGCTGGTTTATGGCAAATCTCTAGCACTTGGGAAACTGAGGCAGGAAAGTCACAAGCTCAAGGATGGTCTGAGCTATATATCAAGGCTTTGTCCCAACACAAGGTCACAGGGTTCTAATTTACTACTGTAATTTCTCTACAATAAAAATGGATACCCATCTCTTATTTTTGGAGCATTGTTAAGCTCACACATGCACATAGACACCTGCAACTCACTGTGAAGAGTCAATGTTCTGTATTAGGGTCTCTAAAGGAACAGAGTTGATATATTAAAGGGGAATTTACTAGTGTGGTTTATAGACTGTGGCCCAGCTAGTTCAGCAATGACTGTCTCCTGATAGGCCAAGAATCCAGTAATTGTTAGTCCAGGAGACTGTCTCTCTTCAGATGGCTTTCAGTCCCAAAGAAGGAATTCCAACAAAAAAACTTTTTATTTTGTGGATGAAAAAATACAGCTGGGTGGTGGTGCCTCATGCCTTTAATATCAGCACTTGGGAGGAAGAGGCAGGCAGATCTCTGAGTTCCAGGACAGCCTGGTCCACAGAGCAAGTTCCAGGACACTCAGAGCTACACAAAGAGAAACTGTCTCAAAACAAAACAAAACAAAACAAAACAAAACAAAAAAACAAACAAAACCCAGAGATGTTAACAGGTATACCACCTATAGTTACTAATGATTTCCTAGGTTCAAGTCATAATCACTAACAGTTGATAATATTGTGAAAAGGATAAACAATTCACAACAACTGGACTTTCTCAAGGTTGGACTGGCACCAGCATTCAACATGTTTCTAAAACACCCCCAGGTAATGGTCATCAATGTACACAAAAGACTGAAAAGTATAGGAGATTAAGAAACCACTAGAACAAAAATTTTTCCACATAACCTATTAATTACCTAAGCCAGTGTTTTCTTGTACTAGTTAGTTATAATGATGAACTTCCAGGAGTGAAATTACTGAGTATGGCTTTAATCAAATTCCATTTGGAGAATTTTGAAAATATACCTCCTTGTGTGCTTTTTATAGGCAATAAACATAATTAACCTGTTAATACTGAACTTATCTGTGTTAGAATTGAGGCTGCATCCAAAAAAGTGCCCCCCAAAAAATCCCCAACTTCATGCAGCTTATATTCTAAAGGGGTACAGCACAAATTAATGTAGCTGGGCGTGGTGGTGCATGCCTTTAGTCCCAGCACTTGGAAGGCAGAGGCCGGTGGATCTCTGTCCAGCCTGGTCTACCAAGTGAGTCCAGAACAGCCAAGGAATACACACAGAGAAACTCTGTCTCGAAAAACCAAAAAAAAAAATAAAATAAAAATTAAAAAAATAAATTAATGTAATTATATAGAGAATCTAGAGCATTATACAGAGTAAGGTGAAAAATAAAGCAAGGGATAAGCAGGATTGTATAGGTAGAACACCAGCATGCTCAGGGATTCTGCAGGTGGGCCTGAAGGCTGCAGGTGGGCTGCGGAGTGCTCAGGAAAACACTCATATAAAGAAGGGAGCAACCAAGAGGTACTTGAGTTTAGGCAGCAGGCACAGAACAAGAGCCATTAAAAAGACTCAAGCATCATTTTCTTGGAATACTCTTCTGTGGCTGAAGCAGTGAGTGAGGAGAGTCTAGAAGCTGAGAAGGAAGCAAATCATAGATAGAAGATCTGTGCACTTGAGCTTTCACTGTGGGACAGCCCATTTTGAGATATGACCTGATG
This sequence comes from Lophiomys imhausi, assembly GCA_907164525.1. Classification (NCBI taxonomy): domain Eukaryota; kingdom Metazoa; phylum Chordata; class Mammalia; order Rodentia; family Muridae; genus Lophiomys; species Lophiomys imhausi. Next base: position 490,576 of record CAJQZJ010000314.1, on the reverse strand, counting down.
TGCTGACCTGGTTGGAAGCACAGCCATTCAGAGGCTGTATTAACCTACTGGCATGGAGCCGAGCTGACAAATGGCACAGTAACAGTGACTGTAGCTCAGTGGGGTCAGCATGGGCCCAACTACCAGGTGACTAACTGGTAGAATAGAGTAAGAAAGAAGAGTCAAATATGACTCCCCAATATTGAGTCTGAACAAACATAAAAATGGAGTTGATGAGGGAAGTGGGGAAGACTAAAAGTGAACAGTTTTTGGGAGACTAGAACGATAAGGAGGGCCATTTTAGACATCTAAACACTGTGCAGTAGGAAGAACACTAAAGAAAGCCGTGTAATGAAGGGCAGGTTAATCACGTTTCTGGAAAGAGGAGTTGGTTGCTGTGCTGAATACTGCTCTAGATGAAATGAATCAGCCAGCCACATCGTTGGGGCAAGCAACAACAAGTCATTGGTGGCACTGACAAGAGCTCTTTCAGTGAAGTTGGCTGAGAACAAAAGCCTGAATGGATTGAGTCAGAGGTGAAAATAAGTCCAGGAACTGGACATCAAAATAGATATGCACAACTTCTAGACGAGGCTCACTGCAAGAGAGCGGAGGATGCAGTTATGGCTTGGGGAAAAGCACAGGGTAGGTGAGACTTTACAAGCATTTTTACCACATTTTTAGTGTGTGCGTGTGAGTGTGCGGGCGCATGCATGCATGCGTGGGAGAGAGACAGAGAGAGAGTCAGGTGGGTGGACGGGGGGACAGCCTATAAGAGTCAGCCCTTTCCTAGTACAATGTTGGTCCTGGAGGTCGCCAGGCTTGATGCTAAGTGCCTTCAACCACTGAGTCCATCTCACTGACCCCAAATTTCTATTTTTTCAAAGTTGTGGGAAGGGCAGGGCTCAACTGAGAGGAGGGGAATTGGATTGCTGAAGGTGTATGCTTGTCCTCGAGTAGGTAACACAGCATGGACCTAGGGCCCTGTGGTGGTGGGAGAACAGAGACAGACCTTCTGAAACCAGACGGTGGTCTGAGATGGTGGCAGGAGAGGTTACAAGTTCTTGATGTCTACTACTCTGAGTGAAATAAGCAAGGTTGTTAGTGTTGAGTGGGCACGGAGAGGAGGAGCAAGAAATTTCAAGTGTGAGAAGAAGGCTGGAGCAGACTGCTGGGCAATGTGGGAGAATGGGTGTGTGACACTTCAGGAAGTGGCTGAAGCTACCGGCAGTTTAAAGTTAGACCAGCGCATGTGGCTTTATGGTTTTTATCAGACGCATTCTGTGAAGCATTAAGATAGACTGAGCTGCAGCTAGATATATCTGGTATTGGAGCTTTTGATGATGGTCGTGACCTCAGGTTCCACAAATCTTCCCTAGCAAGTGAATTGCCACTTCCTTTTGTACGCACAGAAATCTTATCCGTTAAATGGTCTAATTCTCTTCTCTTTTCCCCGTCCTTTTTTGATTGAGACAGTCCTGCCTCATAAAGAAATGGCATCAGCTTTCGTCTGTGCCCCTCTCAGTTTGTAACGGATGCACTTTGTTCATGGTGGAGTGTGGTTTTTGGAGAGTTTCATGCTGTCCCCTCGAACTCACACTGCGGAGCCCAGTGCTGGCTAGCCTCACACTTGTGTCAACAGTTCTGCCACATCCTTCGAAGTGCTATGATAGCTGGCGTGAACCATCACTGAACCCAGGGTGAATGACTTACTTCTATCATCTACCTATGTGGTGCATACTAATAATAAAATGTTCATTAAAATATCATTTTCTCAAGTTGGGCCTGGTGTCACAAGCCTTTAATCCCAGAACTCAGGAGCTAGAGGCAGGTGGATCTCTATGAGTTCAATGCCAGCCTGGTCTACAAATGAACTCCAGAACAGCCAGAGCTCTATTACACAGAGAAACCTTGTCTCTAAAAACCAAAAAAAAAAAAAAAGTGATTTTTCTCAGCATTTCTATTTGAGCAGAGTCTCATCTAACCCATGATGGCCTTTAACTCAGTGTATAGCAGAGGATAACCTCACATTTCTAATCTCCTGGCTCTACTTCCCAAGCACTGGGATTCTGGCCACTTTTATAGGGTACTGTGGTTGAACCTGGGGCTTTGTGCATGCTAAGCAACTGTTCTGTTGACTGAACTATATTCTCAGTCCCTTGCCAGCCTTATTTTCAATTACATTTATTTATATTCCCCCACTGTGTGTGGTGAGAGACACAGAGACAGATCAATCAGAGTACAAGTGGGAGTGGGAGCCTGTTTCCCACCATGTGGATCTCAAGATCAAACTCAGGTTTCCAGGCTTGTTGGCAAGGGCATTTACCCACCTCACCACACCCCCAACTCCCAGCTATTTAAAAATATAGCATTATCCTTTTATATCTAATAAACTGTAGTTGTAATTTATTGCCCTCCCCTTAGAGGTCACTGATTAAAGGCATGCACCACTACGCCCGGGATACTGTAGAATTCCTAAGAGCAGTTTGGTTTTGATTTTGCTAGTGTGATCCCCCAGATAAGCTTTCCAGAGGCCAACAGGAGCTTTGCATGATTACATATCCAAAGATCTAAGTTTTGCCGCACATATTTTGGGGAGGTGTAAAAGTATAGGATTGTGGTCCTTTTCTCAATATTTGCAGTAAGCCAATGAGTAAAATGTTTGTGGGCATACTGAGAAGGAAATAGACATTTCAGTCCTAGATATCAAAAAAAACAGGTTTATTTTATTAAATAATTCATTGTTTCTTTAGTAGGGAAATCTATATACCCGTTTTCCTGTAGTCTACCCCTAAGCTGAGTCTCCAGCTCTTCTCCACAGCTTTTTCTATTAGTATCAATTATTGTATGGGGCGCATGTGCCACACTGAGCCTCCAGAGGGTCAGAGCAGAGTGATGCAGAGTCGGTTCTTTCCTTTCACGTTTATATGGCTTCCATATATCCAGCTCAGGTCGTCGGGCTTATAAGGCAATAATTTTAGCAACTGAGCCATCTTACTGACTCTTTTTTTTTTTTTAAGGTTTTTAGAGATAGAGTTTCTCTGTGTAACAGCCCTGGCTGTCCTGGAACTCAGCCTGTAGACCAGGCTGACCCTGAACTCACAGAGTTCTGCCTGCCTCTGCCTCCTGAATGTTAGAATTAAAGGCATGCACCACCACACCCAGCACTTAAAATTTTGAACTGTCCTGTGGGTGCTGGGATTTGGACTCGGATCCTTTGGAAGAAGAGTTACTGCTCTTAAGTGCTGAGCCATCTCTCCAGCCCCCCTCACTGATTCTTTATATAGTTATTTTTAGATGAGGAAAAATGCATGTGTTATGATATGGAAACAAATTCACATGAAAAAAAAATGAAGCTGCACAGCTAGGTTGCAGTTAAATGAGAAAGTGTTTAGCATGCAGAAAGCCCCTTGTTTCAATACATTGAACCAAGGAACACATACTTATATTGTGTTAAGTTTTTATATAATGAAAACCCACGTAAGTATCCACTGATGTGTCTGTGTTCACACTATACATCTGAAAGGACATTTACCAAATATTGGCAGAGCACTTTAGGGGATGAGATGAAGATGTAAGTTAAAAATTCATTGTCCATTTATAAACCTTATATGATTTGAAGTTTTTGAATTGTCTCATTACTAACTGATAGGCATATAGATTTTTGCTACCAATGTGTACCTTTATTTTTCCCTTTTTTATGATTTTATTTTATTTGACACCATTGGCCACACTCCCTTCCACTTGACTAAACTTTGGGTCAGGTGCCTGTCTTAAGTACTCCTCCCCTACACTGTTCTTTTTCAAGTTATACGAATGTTCATATATCTAATTAGCCATTTATTTCTTCCAAGTATTGAAAGTCTTTGTGTGACCTGAGGCGGTCATGCATAGTCTAGTTGTTGGAAGGCAAAGGGCAGTGTACAGAAAGTGGGAAGAAGTGAGACAGGCAAGGTAGCAGGTTCTGATGTACACTGAACCCACAGGTTGATCAACCAAACCCCCTGGGCAGAGTTTCTGTACCACCATCTAACTAGGGCAAGGGGATCAAGATGGAGACTAATTATGTAGGAAGCTGCAAGAGTGCTGGCTAGGTTCACTGAGTCGGTCTAGGGAGCTCACTCCTAGGAAGGGAAACTACACTAATACCCCTTTCTGGTGACTCATTAGCTCACTCTTCTGTGTGGGTGGGACAAATGGAAGAAAGAGAAACAGTGCAGATATCCTTGTGAGAGAAAGAGAAAGCAAGATTTTGCTTATTAGAGTAAAGGTTAAACCACTCAGAAAAATACCAAAGTAAGCACACACACATACACACACACACACACACACACACACACACACACACACACACACACAGACACTCACAGAGACACACACACACAGATACACACAGAGACACAGACACACACATACACAGACAGACAGGGTACAGGTGTTAAAGTAGCTTCTACTCCACTCAAGGACCCAGATTCCCCAGTTTGCACTTATGGTCACCTAAGGTCATCAACACTGGGTTGTGATCATGTTTAGTTTTCAAAGCCATGGAGAAGAAAAGAGCAATTTCAAGGCAAATGACTTCTCTTTAAAGCACAGAAGATTAGAACCTCACCAAGGGGGCAAATTTCAGCCTCTAAACATGTCTTTACTGATAATAGAAGTAATCTATGCTGTTAAAAAATTAAATTGTGGTAAATAAGTGTAATGTTAAAATCCGTCATCCCCTTCCCACTCAACAGTGCTACCCAGATGCTCAGAGTGGAGCTTCATGAGTGAAGAGTAAGGAGAAGATTGGGCCTGATGTTGGCCCCGAGGGGAGACACCACGAGTCTAGAGGGTGCTGTAAGGTCAGAACAAGAGTTAATGGAAGGAGGAACACAACCCAGATCTTCCATTTCTTATCCATTGTGCCTGAGACAGACTTATCGGCCTCCTTCCTGAGGTTCTTTACCATGGCTGAACATTATGCTCTTTTTCTTGTTTTTAGACAAGACTATCATGGTGTAGAAAGGCTCACTTGGAGCTCACTATGTAGCCTGCACTGGTCTTGACCTCAAAGCAATCTTCCTGTCTCAGTCTCCTAATTTCCGGGATTACAGAGGTGAGCCACCACACTGGCTATGTTCTTCATTTAATTCTAAAGAATGTAAGCCTGCGAGTGTGGCTCCTCTTTTTGAGTGAATGAGCCTAATTATGTTGCTTCTTTGTCAATGCAGTTCAACTTTCTTTTTTGTTTTATATTAATATATAATAAGAATTTTATTGTATATTAAATATAAATATTTTATATTTATACATAAAATATTTATATTTATTTCTATACCAAGAAATAGTTACTAAGATTAATCTTTGAGTATGAATTGGCTGCATAAAGAATGCTCGTCAGTGTTTTATTGGACTAAAAGGGGAAGATGTTTGAGGGGAAAGATTTACAAAAAAATAGAAGGGAGAGGGGGAAGAGGATAGGAGGGTGGGATGTGGGGGGGGGCACTGTGATTGAGATTTAACTTGAAGAAATAAATAAATGTTGAAAATAAATGCTCACCAAAACCTGGTGACTTAAAACAGCAATTATATCCTTCCATGATCTCATCTAGGAGTGACTTCGGATGGCCTTGCCTGCAAGCATTCATGTCCTCAAGTCATCTGATGGCTCATGTGAGCCTAAAGGGCCATCACTCACATATCTGGCAACTAGTGTCAGCTCCAGAGATGTCACTCACATAGTGGTGCTGGCTCGGCATTGGAACACCTATTATTCCCTACAGTGTCTTTCGTCCTCTGCAAAATCAAACCAGGTTTCACAGCAAGATGGCTCAAGGTTCAGGAGGATAGTAGGCGCTTCACATTCTCTAAAGGCATACACTCTGGAACTAGCAAAATTTGCATTTGTTCCATTTTGTTGATCCAAGCCAAAAACAGGTTCTACTTAGATCTAAGGAAAAGAAGAGATAACCTCATCATATTTTTCATTTTGTCCCCAACTCTGTCTTTGATAGAAGAGACAACATCTCATTAAAAAAAAAGCATGGGGCCACGGGAGGTGTGACTCCTTGGAGAACAATTACTATATTGGTTTGCTGCAACTGAGAGATCTCCCACAGTGCATCATTCTACCTGTCACCTCTCCTATTTGTCCACAAAATGGAATTTACATATTATTCTTGTATCTGGTTGACTCTTCTCCAGGCTTCAAAAACTGAGACTATAGATTTGAGTTTGGATTAATTAAAATTGGGACAAATTGAAGTGAGAGAAAATCACAAAGGGGAGGGAGGGCTAGATGTAAACAAATGTTTATTTCTGTATTTGTCAAAGTACAGGGGTTTGGGGCTGGCAAGATGGCTCAGTGGCTAAGTTCATGGTCCTCCAAAGGACCTGAGTTTTGTTCCCAGCACTGTCAGATGGCTCACAACCTTCTGTAATTCAGATTCCTGGGGAACCTGATACCTCTGAGCTCCACAGACATCTACACATGTGCACAAACCCATACACTTAATTTAAAATAAAAAAATAAATGTTAAAAAAAGCACTGAGATGGTTTCTGAGGGATTGGTCTTTTGCCCCATTAGCTATATCATCAATTCCCAAGTAGCCTCATGTTACAAGTCCACTAACAAGGCTTCAAATATTACATCTTACTTCACTTGACAGGAAGAGAGGGGGAGAAAAAAGAAAAGGCAGAATGCATTCCGATCAGGAATAATTTCTATGACACACCCACCTCTCACCAATGTATTTATTAGTTTGCGTTTAGTCCCAAAACCTCACTTGTCAGCAAGGGGACTTGGGAACAAGCCTGAGCCATGTAAGAAGCTGGCAAATGGATCACTGCAAAAGAAGAACAGACAAAGATGTGAACATCAGTGAGAGGAGGGAAAAGCCAAACAGAGATCTGAGATAAAAGGTTCAGACGGAAAATGTAAGTACAAAAGCCAGAGGCTGTGGAGTGGGACATTTTGGAAAGATCTGATGAACAGCAAAGAATCCAGCAAAACTAGAATGGAGCAAGGGAGAGATGGCAGATAGGTTAAGAGCGAGGCAGAGGCAGATCAGCATTCGATAAGGACCAGGTGGTGTTCTGTGAAGGAGGAGACCAGAAGTGAGGGTGTGCTAGGGGTCCTCAAGTCCAGCTCAATGCTTTGCTGAAGGACTCCTAGGACAGTCTTATATATTGCTCTGACAGTGACAGATGCACAGTTGAATCAGCAGACAGAGAAGGCACACAAGGCAAAGTCTGGAGGAAGCCATGTCCAAACTTCTCCCACCGGAGTTGCAAGGTTTAAAACAGGGTGTAAAATTGCTGCCTGCCAGGAAAGTGCACTTCAGGCAAATAAGCTGAGTTCTAAAGCAAGGACCACATTAAGAGCAGAAATAAGAAGGAGTCAAACTGAGTCCAGGGAAGGCTTAGCTTCCACAGAAGAATGAGGTCCCTTCTGTATGGTAACCTCATAGTGTCTTTGAGAAACAGGAGTTGTTACTTGACCCATGTCCCAGTTCCACATGAGGCCTGGTTGTTCCATTAAAATACCCTCACACTTGCTTCCTCCTCATTCTTTTTTTTTTTTTAATTTATTTTCTATTTCTTCAAGTTACATCTCAATCGCAATCCCCTCCCTATTCCCTCCTCCAGTCCCACCCTCCTACCCTCTTCCCCCTTAACCCCCCCATCCACTTCCTTTTTTTTAAGTTTAAGGTATATCTTTTCCCCCCCAGCAGCTCCCCCTTTTAGTCCAAGAAATGGCTCTTCTCATAATAATAATAAATGCAATACAAAACAACAGAAATAATTAGGCCACAATTATGAGAATTATAAGGCTTAGCATACATTCCCAATGTCCAGTCCATATGTATTTGGCACCTGACTTTAACATTCTACTATCCAGTACCACTGGAGTAAATTCATGTTTCCCAAGATCAGAGACACATCTGCATTCCTTGAAACCTGAAACACATCAGTAGAGTATCATGTGTGTCAACCATTGAAAATGTAGACCTTCTTGAGAAAAGTTAGTTACTTAATTCTGAAGATCAATGACCCATGTTCCAGCTCCACATGAGGCCTGGTTGTTCCATTAAAATAGATAGACCTTTTTGAGAAAAGTTAGTACGGTAGTAAGGAGATCACTGGCCAATTAGACAAAGGACCAAGACCTGCGGTGAGACATGAAGCTTGCCTGTAATATCACTTTGAAGCTATGCTCCAGCTACATCAAGCTACTCCCAAAAATATCCAGATGAAAAGCCTTTATTCATTTTAACTTGGGTGCCATAGCCCACCCAGTCTGCACTCTCTGGTCTTATCCTCTCACCAGAAGGATCCCCTGCCAGCAAGAGTTCCATCTGCATTTTCTATGAGCCATTCTGACCACTTCCTTTCCCACGCTCTTGCTGGTTCCCTTCTGAATAAACCCTTTCCACAGCACTGCTCTTTCAGATCTTGCCACATGATCTGTTGTAATGCTTATTAAATATATTACACTTAGCTGTATATATGCATATCTCTAAGCACAGTGTGAGCCTGGCACTTAGCAGAATGCTTCAACAGGGTAATTCTTCAAATGATGTGCACTGAATAAATGAAGGAACACATAAACCAAGAAACAGTTCATTACTTTATATGCTGGAGTTCTAATATCAAAATTAAGAATCCTTGGTCAAGACTTCCAATTTTCAGATCTCATGCTTGAAACAATAGTATCTCTCAGCTATTGTGGTGACTGATATTTCCCCAAATTACATTTCTTTTGTTCCCCACCACTATGCACCCCCTCTTCTCTATGTAACCCTGGCTGTCCTGGAACTCATTCCATAGACCAGGCTGGCCTCAAACTCACAGAGATCAGTCTGCCTCTGCCACTCTAGGGCTGGGATTAAAGGTGTATATCATAACCACCCATCTTTCCACTCCTTCATTAATGAAATTATTAGTTAGTTTACACATGTTAAAGTGGTTCCATAGGCATTAGCTGGAATAATTTCCCCAGTGAGGAAGTAGATTCTTCTGTTTTTAATAGTGGAAGGACTTATATATTCCTCAATTATGAAAGTCTAATTTGGGCTTTCCAAAGTGGGGATAACTTCAGGTAGTATCACTTCCATAAGCCAAGACTTGTGGCCCTACAGTGAATTTCCTGAAGAATTGAAAACATATCCAGTTCTAAGACTGAAGACATAGCACCAACACCCAATAAAATCTAGACTGTGTTTCTCTGAGATCTCCTTTGAGTTGCAGCTCTTTCAACCTTGATAGCGCACATTTTAAGCTCCTTTTACTTCCCTGAGATTTGAGAATAAAGACCTTTGCTTAAATACTTTGATGACAGGTTGTGGTTAATATATAAAGACTCACATATACCAAATGAATACAAAATGAACCATACAAAATGAATCCCCAGAAACTGAAGTCAGGATTTGTTTTTTCAATTAGCGTCATCTGAACGTGAAGTTCATTAGAATTAACTTTAAATTTTCAAGAGAATGGAAGTGTGTGTGAACTTGTCGTTGTTCTTGTTGCCCAGCTTTCATATGCATATGCAAAGGAGGACATTATTGTAGGATCAGAGAAGAAAACTTTTATTTTTATTTCCTTTGTATTAGGCACTTGGCCTCCATTCTTGTGAGATCACTGTGATATTATCCAAAAGGCAGGATACATTACCCGCATTCCACAGATGACAAAGAGATATTTCTCAGCTTCACAACAAGTATTGAGCAGAAATATAGTTCCAGCCATATTTCATTGCCTGTATTTTTATCAGTCAGCCTGAAAGACACTGATATCATGGCACAAGACCCAAGTCCTCTTAGTTAGGTGGAACTTTTATCACCCACAATGGACGGCCTGTTTGGAGAGTAAAATCAAAAACAAAGTAAAATGAGCAACAGTGAGCAAACAGTAAGTAGTCTAAGCTGCTTCTTTGTCCTGTTACTGAAGGCTGCCTTCCACATGCAGGAACAGAGCTGAATACATGATCAGCAAAGTTCAAAATATTTGCCACCCAACCCTTTATAGGAGACTTTGTGGCCGGGCAGTGGTGGTGCACGCCTTTAATCCCAGCACTTGGGAGGCAGAGTCAGGAGGAACTCTGTGAGTTCGAGGCCAGCCTGGTCTACAGCCAGACATATACAGAGAAACCCTGTCTCGAAAAACCAAAAAAGAGAGAGAGAGAGAGAGAGAGAGACTTTGCTGAGGTCCAGAACAGAATCTTTGTCAATCAAGAGCCAGTGCTGATGTAAGAAGAGGAATTCGAACTCTAGCATAATCTGAAACGGGGATATTTTATAGGTACATGGAAAGTTTTCTGACTCAGCTCCTACATGAAAGCAGTCATTTATAAGTGAGCCAATTCTCCTCGACCTGATTTTTTCCTCCTTAAGAAATCTCACCTTGGAATTTTTGGGGTCGCTTATGTATACTATCATATCATCTGCAAATAGGGATAATTTGACTTCTTTGTTTCCAATTTGCATCTCCTTGATCTCCTTTAATTGTCTTATTGCTCTAGCAAGAACTTCAAGTACTATGCTGAAGAGATATGGAGAAAGTGGACATCCTTGTCTTGTCCCTGAGTTTAGAGGAAATACTTCAAGTTTCTCTCCATTTAATTTGATGTTAGCTACAGGCTTGCTGTATATCACCTTAATTATTTCTAGGTATGGTCCTTGTATGCCCATTCTCTCCAGGACTTTTAGCATAAAGGGGTGTTAGATTTTGTCAAATGCTTTTTCAGCATCTATCAAGATGATCATGTTTTTTTTTTCTTTCAGCTTGTTCATATGGTGAATTATGTTGATGGATTTTCATATGTTGAACCATCCCTGCATTCCTGGGATGAAGCCTACTTGGTCATGGTGTATGGTATTTTTGTTTTTCTTGGATTCGGTTTGCCAATATTTTATCAAGCATTTTTGCATCTATGTTCATGAGGGAGATTGGTCTGTAGTTCTCTTTCTTTGTTGGGTCTTTGTGTGGTTTAGGAATCAGGGTGACTGTGGCCTCATAGAATGAGTTTGGCAGTGTTCTTTTGAATCTATTTTGTGGAAGAGTTTGAACAGTATTGGTATTAGCTATTCTTTGAAGGTCTGGTAGAATTCTGTGCTGAAACCATCTGGCCCTGGGCTTTTTTTTTTTTTTTTTTTTTTTTTTTTTGGTTGGGAGATTTTTAATGACTGTTTCTATTTCCTTAGGCATTATAGGGCTGTTTAATCTGTTAACCTGATCTTGATTTAAATTTGGAAGGTGGAATCTATCAAGAAAATTGCCCATTTCACTTAGGTTTTCAAATTTGGTGGAGTATAGATTTTTAAAGTAGGACCTAAAGATTCTCTGAATTTCCTCAATGTCTGTTGTTATTTTTCCCTTTTCATTTCTGATTTTGTTGATTTGGGGTTTTTTTTCCCTCTGCCTTTTAGTTAATTTGGCTAAAGGTTTGTCTATTTTGTTGATTTTTCTCAAAGAACCAACTCTTGGTTTCATTGATTCTTTGTATCATTCTTTTTGTTTCTAAGTTGTTGATTTCAGCCCTAAGTTTGATGATTTCCTGCCTTCTGCTCCTCTTGGGAGTGTTTGCTTCTTTTTTTCCCAGTTCTTCCAGTTCTGCTGTTACCAGAGAACCCTTACAGCTAATAAACACCTTCAGCAAGGTGGCTGGATACAAACTTATTTCAAAAAAATCAGAAGCTCTTCTTTATGCAAAAGATAAATGGGCTGAGAAAGAAATTAGGGAAACAACACCCTTCACAATAGCCACAAACAATATAAAATACCTGGGAGTAACTCTAACCAAGCAAGTGAAAACTTGTATGACAAGAACTTCAAGTCCTTGAAGAAAGAAATTTAAGAGGACATCAGAAGATGGAAAGATCTCCCATGCTCATGGATAGGTAGGATCAACATAATAAAAATGGCCATCCTGCTGGGCGTTGGTGGCGCACGCTTTTAATCCCAGCACTCGGGAGGCAGAGGCAGGCGGATCTCTGTGAGTTCGAGGCCAGCCTGGTCTACAAAGTGAGTCCAGGGAAGCCAGGGCTACACAGAGAAACCCTGTCTCGAAAAACCAAAAAAAAAAAAAAAAAATGGCCATCCTGCCAAAAGCAATATACAGATTCAATGCAATTCCTATCAAATTCTTTATAGACCTGGAAAAAGTAATTCTCAACTTCAAATGGAATTAAAAAAAAAAAAACGGAGAATAGCTAAATCAATCCTGTACAATAAAAAAAATTAAAAAAAAAATAAAATAAAACATCTGGAGGCATCACCATCCCAGATTTCAAGCTGTACTACAGAGCAATAGTAATAAAAACAGCGTGGTACTGGTACAGAAACAGACCAGTAGATAAATGGAATTGAATTGAAGACCCAGAAATGAACCCACGTACCTATAGTTATTTAATATTTGACAAAGAAGCCAAAACCTTACAATGGAAAAAGGACAGCATCTTCAACAAATGGTGCTGGTCCAACTGGATGTTGACATGTAAAAGAATGAAATTAGACCCTACTTATCACATCGTACAAAACTTAAGTCCAAGTGGATCAAAGACCTTAACATAAGGCTGGATACACTAAATCTATTAGAAGAGAAAGTGGGGAAAACCTTCGAACTCATTGGCAGAGGTGACAACTTCCTGAACAGAACACCAACAGCTCAGGGCCTAAGACCAGCAATCAATAAATGGGACCTCATGAAACTGAAAAGCTCCTGTAAGGCAAAAGACACTGTCATTCGAACAAAATGGCAGCCTACAGACTGGGAAAAAATCTTCACCAACCCCACATCTGACAGAGGGCTAATATCCAAAATGTACAAAGAACTCAAGATTTAAATACCAAGAAACCAAATAATCCAATCAAAAAATGGAGAACAGAGCTAAATAGAGAATTCACAAAGCAGGAATCCCTAATGGCTGAGAGACACTTGAAGAAATGCTCAGCATCCTTAATCATCAGAGAAATGCAACTCAAGAAGACTCTGAGATTCCATCTCACACCTGTCAGAATGGCTAATATCAAAAACTCAAATGACAGCACATGCTGGTAAGGTTGTGGAGAAAGGAGAACCCTCCTCCATTGCTGGTGGGAGTGCAAGCTGGTACAACCACTGTGCAAATCAGTCTGGTGATATCTTAGAAGACTTGCAATAGCTCTACCTCAAGACCCAGCCATACCACTTCTGGGTATACATCCAAATGATTCCTCACCAAATCACAAAGAAGTTTCCTCATCTATGTTCCTAGCAGCCTTAATTGTAATAGCTAGAAACTGAAAACAATCCAGATGTCCCTCAACCGAGGAATGGATGCAAAAAAAATGTGGTACATCTACACAATGGAATACTACTCAGCCATCAGAAACACCAAAATCATGTAATTTTTCTCCAAATGGATAGAACACTAGAGAAGCTCAACCTGAGTGAGCTAACAGATTCAGAAGGATGCACATGACATCTATTCACTTATAATCGGATTTTAGCCATATAGTACAGGATAACTATAGTACAGCCAATGCACCAAAGGGAACAGGAACATACACTTTGTTTCCTATCAATGGGTCACTTTGCCCTAGTGGTGCTGCCTTGTAGACCCCCAGTGTATGAGGAGGCTCTTGGCCCTCATATGACTGCTCAACTGGGGCAGGGGACTGTTATGTAGAGACACTCCACCCCAGTGGAGTAGGATGGAAGGGATGGGGGTAGAGGGTGGGAGCGGGGACTGGGAGGGATGGAAAGAGGACACTGTAATGGAGATGTAACCTGAACCAATAAACAAATATTAAAAAAAAGAAAGAAAGAAAGAACCAGACAAAAAAAAAGAAAAAAAGAAAAGAAATCTCACTTTGGGGCTGGAGAGATGGCTCAGCAGTTAAGAGCACTGGGTGTTCTTTCAAAGGACCCGGGTTCAAATCTCAACACCTACATGGCAGATCACCGCTGTCTATAATTGATTCAGCTAATGCCCAGAGATGTTCTTGATTGTTTAACATTTCTAAAATTTTCTTCTAGAAAGTTTTTAAATTCTTAGAATTCAGTAAAACAGCAAAGTTCAAAGTGGCTTTTAGCTGTCTCTGTAGTCTACTAACAGATTATCATCTTTTAAATTAAAATACTCATTTTTTAGAGAAGAAAACACACTCACATGACTAAAAATTAAACATGTGCCAAAATTTATTTAGGCTTCTCTCTTCTGTCCCTATTCCACAGCCACCTGAGTCATTTCTGTCACCACAGCGGCCATTTCCTTGTGTGCCATGATGGATATCATATTCACTCAGCTACACTTTTGTAAGGAAACTTGTATGTGTATTTCCCTCTACTTTTTGCCCCTCGTTTTATAGGTGAAATGTTGAGCATTTCACATAATATGCTTGATCATATTCACCTTCTTTCTGAACTTCTTCCAGATTAATACCTGCCTCCCTACCTACCACTCTCTTTTTAACTCATCAAAGCTAATTTGTGCTACCCATATGTTCTTGGATGTGGTCTTCCACTGGAGCGGGGGCAACCAGGGGTGACACACTCTTTTTTTGTTTTGTTTTTTGAGACCAAAAAACCTGTGTATCCATGGCTGTCCTGGACTCACTTTGTAGACCAGGTTGGCCTTGAACTCACAGACATCTACCTGCCTCTGCATCCTGGGTGCTGGGATTAAAGGTGTGTGCCACCAACCATGTCTGATGGTGACACTCTTAAAACTAACTCTACCCCCTCTTACCCTCTCCTTCCTCCCTCCCTCCCTGCATCCCTCTCTGAAGCTAGGAAATGACAATAGTCCCTTAGCTAGGGGTGGAACTTAGTGCCCACCTCCCCTTTCCACGCTGGGATTCTGTCTGATTTAAGCTTCCACGGATCTTGTGCTGTCACAACTGTGGTGAGTTCATATGTGCACCTGCCCTGCTGTGTTCAGAAAACACTGCTGGCTAGTCATCCACCATGTTTGGCTCATAGAGTCCTTCTGACTCCTGTTCCACAATGATCCTTGCACCTTGAGAAGAGGCAGTGTGATAAAAATGTTCCATTTAGGCTTAGCACTCCTTGTCTCATTCCCCACACCTTGACCAGTTGTGCATGTATTTGCTAAGTGGCATCTACCTCTAGAAGATGAGGGTTGAGAAGTGCATTACTCCATTAGTACAACAGTAAATCTTTAAGGAACAGTCCATTTTTCAGAATAATAGTAGTAGGTTCTCCCCTCAGGCCATAGAACTACTTGCATTTTGCTTCTTTTCTCTTAAAATACATCCCAACAATCTTTCCACAGTGATGGATATCATATTCATTCTTTTTTGATAGATCGACTGTAATTTACTATTAATCTTGTTGATGGATATGAGCTATTTCCAATATTTTGATATTACAAACTGAGATAATTGTTATTTCCAAATATTTCATTTTGTGAAATTTTTTTTCACTTGATTAAGAGTAGTTACTAAGATATTTTAACATCTTTTGTTTCTCTAAAAGGAGATCCAGTTACACGGTAGACTAAAACCACTCCCAAATCATGTCTTCTGCTCACCGCATCAGAACCCTGCTGCCCCCCAAACACCCTGCACTTTCTTAGAGCTTTGCTTGTAGTGCCAGAGCTAGCAATCCGGCTCATGCAAACCAATATTACTGGCGTTATGTGAGCCAAGCTGGAACACCACCAGAAGAATTGTCATGTCACCCAGCAGTATAGCAACCAACTGGCCCCAAACCCTTTATGTTCACCTTCTGAATGAAGTCACCAGGTTCCTGGGGATGCTGAGGACTTGGTATACATCTGACATTTTATAAACACTCTCTGACAGAGTTCTTAAACTACAGCGCACAGTGTACTTTAGTGGACTCCCATTGGCAAGGGCCAGGGAAGCTAAATGACTTCTTTTCTAACTATCACCCCACTACTGAAGCTCACAGACCCCGAACAAGCTCCAAACAGCTACCCAAAGTCATGCTGACAATGCAGGGCCCCAAGACTTAACAACAAGGGTCCAGTCACTGGGAGCTAAGTGAGGGGACTTGTGATGACAAACTTACAGTACGAAGACAACTAGGGGCTAGAGAGATGGCTAGGCAGTTAGGACTGCAGTGAAGCCCAGTTCCAGCACCCATGCCAGATGACTTACAACCTCCTGTAACTCCAGTTCCAGGGGAGCTGATGCTTCTGGCCTAGACAGACATCCACACACATGGACACAAACCCACATGCAAAATGCACATACAATTAAACCCTAACATTTTAAAAAGATGACCATGAAGCTTTGTTGAGCATCCTCTATGGGCCAGACACTGCTAAGAGCTTTACTACATTCTTTTCTTAGATCTTAGGTGTTGGAGGATCTTTTTGTGCACTGTGTACTCAAATGCTGATTTCTGTACCCAGAGATCTGGTTGGCATTTGGTGTTGTCTATATTATGAAGCGTCTCCTGATTCAAAATTCTGTAAACATTGTTCTTCATCACCTTTTGATTGGTCAAATAAAGATCTGAACAGCCAATATCGGGGCAGGAGAAGAAAAGGATGAACTTTGGGGGGGGGTATAGGTGTCAGGTGAAGATGGGGAGAGAGAAAGGGACAAGGAGGAGGAGGTAGTTGCCATCAGGACATGAATGAAGAAGGAGGTGCCAGAGCAGAGACTAAGGTAGCAGGTAACGGGCCATGAGGCTAGGACATAGGCCAGGTCAGTATTGTCAGGTTAGAATAACTGAGTATCTCACTTGGGAGGCAGAGGCAGAAGGATCACTGTGAGTTCAAGGCCAGCGTGGTCTACAAAGCAAGTCCAGGACAACCAGAGATGTTACACAGAGAAACCCTGTCTCGAAAAACAAAACAAAACAAGCAAAAAAAAAAAAAAAAAGAATAACTGAGTATCTGCCCAGCTAGAGTGCTCTAAGCTTATAATAAATAAATATAAGTCTTCAAGCAAAGGCGGGCATAGAAAACCAAATGCGTATACTCAGTCTTTTGCAGATCCATAACTGGGGCCATCCCTTCCTATATATCCCAACCTATATACCAGGGTGAATTCTGATACCCTCTCATTTCTGAGGAGAACTGCTGAAATAAAAATCCCCTGTCTCAGAGAACACAGTTAATCGGACTGGTCTTTACAAACCTTTTTGACTGACTTTATTATATTCTTTACAGGATAACTTTTCATAAGCCAGGGAATAAAGTGTTTGTTTCGTGAGCATGGGGACAGAATGGCATGAGGAAGAGGACACTACCTCAAGGTTGCCATACATATGCATGAAGGGAACTTAGTTGGCCTCCTAGTTGCACTGGAGATGTAGGTGTCATTCTTCCAACTTTTAATTCCCTATAAATGTACGTGGAAATGAAGGTGAGGGTAGATTTTTCAACTCTGAAATCTATTAATAATAATTAACTTTACTTAATGATTCATTAAGTAGATGCGTGCTCAAGGATCAGGAACTTCTAATCAATGCATTAAGCAGTCTTCAGACATTGATTAAGGGTCCTTACGAGGGTTGCTTCAGATTGCACCTTTTAAAATATAATTAATACTAAGACCAACTGGTTTCCTAGAGATTTCCTTTCAAAAGAAATCTTTGAGATCCCATGTCGGTGGTTTAAGCATCGAATAAGAGTCATGTTTCACAAAAGTGTTATTTCTCAAGCCCCAACCAGTCAGATTGCAGACCCATGCCTCATTGCTGTGAGGCTGGAAAGTAGAGTAGAATCCCTGAGCAAAATGCACAGCACGATCAATTATGAACACTTAGCCAGACATAGCAAAGGGCAATCTCATCCTCTCTTAGTCAGGGTTCAATGGCTGCGAACAGACAACATGACCCCGCAACTCTTATAAAGGACAACGTTTAATTGGGGTTGGCTTACAGTTCAGAGCTTTAGTCCATTGTCACCATGTGGGGATAATGGCAGCTCGCAGTATCCAGGCAGACATGGTGCTAGAGAAGGAGCTGAGAATTCTACATCTTGATTCACAGGCAGCAGAAGGGGCCTGTGTACCATTCTAAGTGTAGCTTGAACATAGGAGACCTCACAGTGACACATTCCTCCAACAAGGCCACACCTACTCTGAAAAGGCCACACCTTCTAAAGTGCTACTTCCTATGGACCAAGCATTCAAGCACATGAGTCTGTGGGGAACATACCTGTTCAAACCACCACCATCTCTGAACTATACCCAGCTCACAACTCATGAGCAATTTGTTTTCAAACTTTTGAGCTTCCACTGGGTACTGGGCTGGGCTGCATTATTTATGGTTTCTCTTAGCAGGCTGAGTATACTTTGCTAAGGGAGTATCTAGAGCTGAAGCAGAAGAAAAGCCTGTGGGGTGTCCCACCCCAGCCCTGGATATATAGTCCCCAACCAGAAACACAACTGGGCCACAACTGCATTTATTTCCAGAGAATGACCAAGAGAATTACTGGAAGTGAACTGTCTTGTCTGGTCAAAGCTTATTCCCTCAGGAAGCTTGAGCCCAGTGAGTTTTATAACCTCTCAGTTTCTTGGGAAAGATATAATATGATTCTGTATCTCTTTCTGGATAAGATTCCAAAGTCATTGCAAAAATGAAAATAAAACTCAAAGCAATTTTGTATCTTGTTATTTGTGGATAAAGCAGGAAGTGAAAATTGCATACAAGAGAACAGCACTTAACAACCACATGCACTTTGATTAGGAAATTAATGTCCAAAGAAGTTAAATAATGTTCTCAGCACTGCACCACTAGTAAGAGTGAGGGATTGGATCTGCATACAAGGGTTCCATTCCAGAGCCTGACATTATCTATATCTTATTTTTAATGAATTTATTCATATATTTATTTTCAACAATCAAATATCTCTACAATGTTTTTTAAACAACCATCTCAAGCACCATCTCTTAAGCATCCCCTCACTTCCTAGACACAACTGTATTTTTCCCTCAACTGTACTCTTTTTTAAAAAAACCTTTTTATTCTGTTTTTATTTGTGAATTTCACATCATGTACCTGTTCCCTCTCATCTCCCGCCTCCCCTCAGACCCATCCTCCACCCTTGAAACCTTTCCCAACATAAAAAAAAAAAAATCATGTCATTATGGAAGCTGTAGTGGGTGTGTCCCACAATATTCCATTTTGTCCATACTTTTTTGGTTGCAAATGTTCATTATAATGACTCCTTGGTCTGGTATGAGGCTTCTGGCTTCTGCTACTGTGTCAGTACTAGAACCTCACTGGGACTCCTCTCAGATATTCTGTTGTTGCCCTGTGTCATGGAGATCCTATAGTTTTGGGTCAATGGAACTGGCCTCTTCATTCACTCCAACAGTCATTCATAGGGTGTATATTGGGGTGGGCCTGCAACCCCCACATCCAGGGCCAGTTCCACTGTGCTACCCAGGTAAGGTGCAGGGCCTGCTATCCTGAGTGCTGCAGCAAGGAAGGGGTTGGTCCAGCTCTCCTGTTCTCATGACCCCATCAGGGCCAACTCTTCCACCTGCTACCTGTGGTGAGGGCATCAGAGAGTGGAGAGGATATCTCCCTCTCCAACACTACCACAAAACAGACAAAAGGCAGGGCTGGCTCTCCCATACTCACACTTTTGGGGCCTGCTTACCCACAAAATCCTGGGCCAGGCAGTGTTCTTCTAGTCTATGACTTGTTTCCTGTCGTGGGAGTCCATCTGGTGCTTGCCTGGTACTGGACTGGTGGTTGTCACAGGCCAGCTCCATGTCAAGACCCCCTGGTGCTAACCTGGTGTTGGTCTCAGACTTGCTTTTTTCAGGGAATGCTAAGCTACTATTCATTCAGATATTCATAGGTCAGAACACTGAATGTAGACATCTCCTCTCTGCTACCATCTGCAATGCCTCTAAAGGCAGCCCCTTAACTATACTCTTAGCTGATTTCTATTTCCCTTCACTTCCCTAGTGTGCACAGACTGTTATTTTGTGGGTATTCCATTTTAGAAATTCTCTTACTATGTCACTGGAGAGTAAGCCCTGTTCTTTCATATTTTCCATTGAACTATGACCATTTCACATCTTCTGCTGATCCGTCTCTCTCTCACACACACACACACACACATGTAAAATAATAGAAATAGAAATATTATTTCTGCTGGGCCATATGATTTCCTCAGCCACAGACTTTTACTTTCTGTCCTATGGAACAGGCCTTAATTCAAATCAGAAAGCAGTTGGTTGTATCCTAACAGTTTTGCCACTATTGCACCAGCAGATATATCTTGACTGGTATGTTGGGATATATAGCTAAGCAGAACCCTGAATTGTACATCCACAGCACCTTTCATGAATACTCCCTAACAAGGAAGAAACTTTCATTCAGCTCTAACTTATATCTTCATTTCCCGTAACAAAAAGCACGTAGAGTCTTCAGTTATAGGGTCTGTCTAATTCTGGTACAGCAGTGGCAATAACCTGTATTTCAAGGGAGTAGTAAGCAGGGGTTATCCTAGCAAACAATTCAGGTAACCCCCTCCTAGCACTAGGATTTCATTCAATAAACTTGTCTTCTGTTTGTGCCTCTGCCTTCCCACACAGGTACCTTCTGCCCTTTACTTCTAAAATGCTGTTTTATTTTGTTTTGTTTTTATATTTACAGATATAGATTGTTGTATGATTTTCTCAGTCACTTTGTTGATAGTGTGTGTATCTTACCCAATCATGAAGTTCTCAGGAATTTCATATTTGTGCCTGGGCCCTGAATCTTGCTCACACTGATTGTCCATCCTCACTCCCCAAAGCAACTTGTCTAAATAGTACATAATGAAACCTTTTTATAGAGGATGGGCAGATCTTAGAGAGATGGTTACCATCCACTTCAAGCAAGTATCATTTGTCTTGGGGCCCATCAGCTGAGGAGATATCAAAACACAGGAAAACATTAGCAAAGTGCAAGATAGCAGGAAAAGATTCTGTACTTGTGTCAATGTTAAAAAAGCAATGTTGCTGGTGACATGGCTTAGCGTGTAAAATGCTTGCCATGTTCTCATAAGAACCTAAGTTCTAGTCCCTAGAACCCATTTGAAAGCCAGGCACAGTGGCTAATGTCTGCAATCTCAGCACTGAGGAGACAGAGACAGAGGAAGGACCCTTCCTTAGGGCTTGCTGGCCAGCCAGTCTAGTCAATCAGCAAGCTCCAGATTCTGTAAGAAACTCTGTCTCAAAAAATAAAATACAATGCTATTGAAAAATGTATTCAACATTGTTTCCTGCCCCCCCCCCACGCATATGTGTACACACACACACCACAATGTTATGTAGAGCAGTATGGATGTGAGACACTGCTCAGTTCTCCATAACCCACAGTTAATCTCCTAGTCCAAGGGCTTGGACTAGGTGAATAACCTCCACTTTGAAAGGCCAACCCTGCTAATGTCTTTACATTTCACACTCTTGGACAAAATCCATCAATTGCAGTATCTGAAGTGCATCTCAGCAGCATATCCATTTCCCCTATAATGTCCCACAGAGAAGAACTATGTATAGTATACTCTGGGGACCATAATACTTGCCCACCCCTAAAACAAGCTCAGTCCCTTTCACTTGCCCCACTCCATACTTACCTATTACTGCTCATTGGCCCTGATACTCTCAGGAACCAAAGGAAATGAAGACACACCTAACCCTAGGACCCACCCAAGCTCAAATATTTTGCATATTAGCAGGAGATAACCCACAAATTCAACATAGGGCCCCTAGTTGCCCTGCATGGTCCTCACAGGTAAGCTTGGCAACCGTATTAGAAAAGCAGCGTGATGGTTCACACCACACCAGATCTCCTTCCTTCCCAGTAGTTGGCGGGGCAGTAGAAATCACTAGCACTTCTCTGTTTTCCACTCTCTTGGTGAAATGTTATTTGTTTTCCAGAGGCTCGAGATCACATCATTTGTCTTTCTGTCAGTTTCCCACTCCCACCCTGAGGAACTCTAGCTCAACACAAATCTTGCCACATTTATTCCCAACTGACCTGGACAGGCACTTTTGTCTACTTGGCCCAAACCACCTTTATCCAGCTGGAAGAAATGGCAAGCCAATACCTTCCCACCATCCTCCCTCTTATCAATCATTTCTGGCAAACCGGAACCAAATTTAGAGGCTGCTTCTTACATGGTCCGTTGAAATTCATCCCTTAGGAGAGCAAATTCCCTCTAGGCAGATCTCTCTGCCTCAGTTATATGTTTCATTATCCCGAGCAGGGGTCATGCAACTGTGGCTGCGTCTTCCTTGAAATCCTGTCCCTTGATGGCTACTCTCAGAGATTGCAACACATGCTCCAGTCTTGCAGCTGTTTGAAGATGACCCATATTCATGTGGTAGACAGCATTCAAGGAGGAACAGGCCACCCTATACCACACAGAGGGAGTTGGCTCTACAGGGAATTCTGTCAAACCTCACACACTTTTTTTTATAATTAGGCCACAATTATGAGAATTATAAGGCTTAGCGTACATTCCCAATGTCCAGTCCATATGTATTTGGCACTTGACTTTAACATTCTACTATCTATCCATCTCCATGAGTTTAAAGTTCTATATCCAACTCAGCTTTATACCACACAGAGGAAGGTGGCTCTACAGGAAATTCTGTCAAACCTCACACACTTTTTTTTTATAATTAGGCCACAATTATGAGAATTATAAGGCTTAGCATACATTCCCAATGTCCAGTCCATATGTATTTGGCACCTGACTTTAACATTCTACTATCTATCCATCTCCATGAGTTTAAAGTTCTATATCCAACTCAGCTTTCATACTAACTTGCCTCACAATTTTAAAAATATCTTCTTAGATCCAGAACACCCTCTTGATTCCTAAACAACTTAAAATTTAACTATGAGACTCTATCTATCTAGTCTTCAACCACATCAGAGACCTGAGAGGGATAAATATATCTGGTTATACAGGAAGTTCAGGGCCAGCAGCTTCCAAAACTAAGAAATGACATACAACTGGCTGCCTGGACAGCCCCCAATTTCTCTCCATACATTACAGCATCTATCTTCAGCTGTTTGGTCCTGTTTCTCTGACAGACATTGATTGTAGAGCAGGAATTATGAAGGACTTGCCTACCCTGTCTTGGCAGAGCTAGGCTGTCGACTTACCTGCTTCCAAGTTTTGTCCTTTTTGGACAGACTGCTGTCCAAAAAGGACAAAACTTCCAAAGAAGCAAGAAATTTTTCTTGTCAAGTGACAAGCTTGCCACAAATTCAACATCTCCAACTGGAGATTCTTCAATGCTCATCTTCTACTTGGAGTAGAATAGGGGATGCTGTCAGGAGCTGACATATCTAAATATCAAAAAAAATCTTAAGTTAAGAAAACATCTTTGAATGCTATATTCTGCAGATCTCTTGAGGTTTTTGAAGACCACTAATCTGTCTACTTATATTTGGATAAGCAAATGTTGCTTGTCTATTAGCAACCTGATTTCTGATTAACTTATAAAATAACTGTGATAGACTATCCTAGTACCTAACAAAATAGCATGCTTAAATGACTATTAGTTTGCATTTCTTAATTATCCTAAACAGTTTATGACAGTTGCTAACAAAAGGCTAAAACTTCACATTTCATTTTTAAGCGTTACCTAGGTACAATACCTTAAAAAGACTTAACCTTAAATTTGTATCAATATACAAAGATCAACACCAATGTAGCCAAATATAATCTTAATTTTGTGTCACTATACAAAGATCAATACTGATATAGCCAAATATACTCTTAATTTTGTATCAATACACAAAGATATAAAATCATATTCAATAATCTATCCCTTTTTCCTTATCATTCCTATATTATGTCTATATCCCATTTTTTCCTCAAGTCTTTTCACTCCTGTATAGGAGAGAAAGAAGGATACGGAAAAGAAAAAGAGAGAAATCCCTGAGTCTAACCTTCAAAACCTTCTTAACAAGACCATTTAACAACTTGTAATCTCGGTCCCTAAAAAACAAGAAGTATCTATAACCCATCAAATGACCAAAGGAGGGAAAACACTCTCCCCGCCTTCTGGGGATGGGACGTAGCTCTCTTAAAATGACTTCCTCCTGATTTGGGACATAGTAAACCTGTTTGGGGCCCAAATAAGAATAGAAAAATGGTTAAGCATGTTAATAGAATCATTGATGTTCAGTCCTTTTGTGCTCAGCTATTTAAATGTCCTAAGAAGTTTGTAGACATTAACTGAACTTCAGGGCTTCACTGAAGTTCTGGCTGGAACATCTGTGGGGCTGAACTATCTTGGCGATTTTGAGTTGTTGTGGTTGTAGACTTTTGAGGAAACAGCTATTGAGGAAGTCTGTGTTGCTGGATCCTCTGGGCTACTTGCCTCTTTGGTGTCTAATCTGTTTTCTTCTGTGGTTTCAGTTGTCCAGTTGTCCCTGGATTACTTAGATGGGTGCTTTTAATCTCCTGGAAAGATAAGAACAGAGTCCTGCCCTAATCCTAACTCTGGGACACTACTTTTTTTTGGGGAGGGGGGTGCAGCAGGTAATATTTTTCCTGGAGCAAGTTGGGTTTTTTTTTGGACAATATGAAAAGTATTATCTTTCAATTGAGATTAAAAAAGAAATTACTTTGATATTTTGGAACTAAACTTTTAATTGTATATATTTTGAGATCTCAAAGGACAAATCACTTTGAATTTCAGCATGCCTTTGTGAGTAGCTTTTAAACTTAAATCATTCCAAATCCTATGTGCCTGTCTCTGCATTCTAAGTATTGGGATCAAAGGCATGTGCCTCCCAAGTGATGGGATTAAAGATGTGCACCACCACCCCTGGATCTAAAATTTTCTCTGTTTGGAGGTTGCTTTGTGTCAGGCTGGCCTTGAACTCAGAGATCTGCAGGTTTCTGTCTCCAGTGTGTTGGGATTAAGGGTGTATCCCTCTCAAGTGATGGAATTAAGGGTGTGCACCATCACCACCCTGTTCATTGTAACTCTAAAATTTACAAGACAACTAACTCTATAGTGATCTTCCTGTCTCTGCAGGAGTTAAAGGCATGGGCTAACACACCCTTCTCAAATATTTTACCTTAGTTCCAAATTACTTCAACTCTTAGAGGTGTAGAAAACCAGGTTGAACTGTAGTAACCCTTAATTTATTTACAGCATTTTAAACCTCTTAACTGCCTTTTTAATGCAAAACAATGAAAGTATCCTTTATATATACAAAAAAAAAACCCTTTTAAGCTGATATCATAGCTGTGTGAGCTATGTGTCAACATGCAAACCTCACACTTCTTACATTCTTTTTGGGCAGACAGCACAGACTCAGTTGTGTTTCTTACTCTATGTATCAGATACAACTGTTTGACAGCTAGAAAGCATACTATCCCTTATTACAGGGGTAGGTAAGTACAGCCATGTTGGGTCACACCTCCCCATACACCGAGACATTCCACTCATAAATGACTCAGCACCAGTGTCCCTTATCACTTAACAAAGGCCATCAACTGCTCCACCCAGAGTTAGTTTTGCTTCTGTCATATCTCTGTTCCAATCCCAATCTGTCATATGACTTGTCTTGAGTAGGTGGACAGAAACATGTATAGTCACCAGAAGTGATTCCAAACAAGTCCAGCTTGGTGACCCAGTGAGTTTATTACCTGCAGGATTATGGATAACTCTCAGAGTTCTACATCACTGAAAAGCTCCAACCCAGCTGGATGGAATGACTAATAAACTGGGTGCAGTGGTGCACACCTTTAATCTTAGCACTTAGAAGGCAGAGGCAGGTGGATCTCTGTGAGTTTGAGGCAAGAATGACTAGTAAGAGCTGCAGGGTTAGATTCCCTACATCTAGTGAAATCTAACATTGACTAAGATTGCGTGTGGATAGGACAGGATTATACATGATAAGAGGGTAAGAAGGAATAACTAGGATCTCAGACAAGGGTCTGATGATCCTCCCTGAACCCTCTTATGCAGAGAAGTATTAATAGGCCCAGACTTGTGAGGATTGCATATGACTGATCACAGCTTGTTTGGCATCCAGACACTGCTGGCCAGGCCAGGCCTGAAGGACATTTTCACTACAAGCATGAATAGAAACAAGTAGATCTTGTTCCCAGCCAATCTTTGCAGCTCATAGGGATAGCTTTTCCTTTCCTATACAGACCTTCCTTTTTCTTGGAATTATTCTCTTGATTTGTTGTTGTTAGTGTTGTTTACCTAGGTTTTCTTATGTTTATTCCTAATTCCACCTCTCCTTTAATTTTATGGCGCTCTTTTCAGCATATTCAAATGCATCAAGAACCCTAACAAGTTCCTCTTTCGGTGCAATCCTGGCTTGCCCTAATCTGGATCACGTGCTCTCCAACATTAACTCTAATGGGAAGCTTAGGGCTCCCTCCAGTTAGTCCTAGGGTGTCTGTCTCTTCACCTCATTCTGGATTCCAATCCACTCCTTCTTCCTTCACACTTACTTCCCATCACTTAGGAACTGCCTTTAAAATAACAAAGAGGAATCGAATGTTGGGAGTCTTATATATCTGAAAACATACTCATTTATACTTTGTGCTTTTTCAGTAGAAAGGTAGAAGTGTGTTTTACCTTTGAATCTCGAAAAGACTACTATTGTACTCTACATTTGTTTCTGCTATCGAGTACACATCTGACATTCTGAGTTTTGATTTTGTAAATGTTAAGTATGAAGGGTTTCCCCCTTAGGATCTTGCACTTTCTTTCTTTAGAATTTTTGTTTATTCTTTGACACAACTTCACAGAGTGTAGAGGGCTGGGGATGTAATTCAATGGTATAGTGTTTGCCTAGTATACATGAGGCCCTAGGTTCAATCTCTGATATTATAAAGAAAAGAACATAGAATGTCTACCATGTGCCGCCCATGGCTTACGGCGCTAGGAGTATGCCAATGAAAGGCTTATCAATACATCCCCATGAAGGTGTCTGTTCTCACACGCTGGGCGCAGCTGATCACCCCATTCAACTGGAAACAGTCTACAACACACTTTCATTGCTTTTCTTTCATCTCCTCTGCACTTTTTTGTTTTGTTTTGTTTTTGTTTTTTGAGACAGGGTTTCTCTGTGTAGCCCTGGCTGTCCTGGACTCACTTTGTAGACCAGGCTGGCCTCGACCTCACAGAGATCCACCTGCCTCTACCTCCCCAGTGCTGGGATTAAAGGCGAGGGCCACCACGCCTGGCAAATACAGAGAGCTGTGAACTGCCATGTGGGTGCTGGGATTTGAACCTGGGTCCTTTGGAAGAACAGTCAGTGAGTGCTCTCAACCGCTGAGCCCTCTCTCCAGCCCTCCTCTGCATTTTCTTTTTTTTTTAAAGCGTTTATTACTTTGTTACGTCTCTGTTGCCACCCCCTCCCTCCACCCCCTTCCAGCCCCTCCCTCCCACACTCTACCCCCTCTCCCATCCCTCCCATGCCTCCGGTGTGGGGTGTCTCCTTGTATCAGCCTCCCTCAGTTCATTAGTCACATGAAGTCTAAGAGCTTCCTCTTGCACAGGAGGCCTACACTAGGGTGGGGTGTCCCACTGACAGGTAACCAAGTCCCTGTTCCTGCTCTTTTGGGACTATTGATTGTAGGATGGTTATCCTATAATATAATGGCTAAAATCCAGTTATAAGTGAATTTATATGCCACGTGTATATTTCTGAGTTGAGTCTTTCTTAATAATCATGCTATTGGGTGTTGAGCCTCCTGACAGACCCTCTAATTTTCATATCTTTTCTTTCCCAAATCCTTATATTAGTCTTTTTGCTTACTTCCTTGGGGCTTTTCCTAACTTTGTCTTCTAGCCTGTATACTGAATTTCTCATTTCTAATTGTCATATTTTAGTGGTTAGGCCTCTTCTGAGCTCACCAGATATTTCTTTCATAGACAGCTGTTATTGTTTCTTATTTTCTTCTGTCTGAAGACAAGGGAGTTTATGGTTGAAGTTTTCTATGAGCAGAATTTGTTTCATTCAAGTTATTGACTTCTATTTGTTTCAGTCTTTTTCTTTTCATTAGTTAAGTTGGTTTTTTTTTTACAAATTTCCTGCCATCCCATGCTATCCTTGTGCATCCCTAGCTTTATTTTGAGAACTGGATTGAAAGTTGTTGCTCTGTGAAAAAGGAAACTGTTCTCTGTTTGCCTCAGGATGATGTGACAGAAATACGCCACACTCGGCCAATGTTAGTGTTTTTCTTCATAGGTTAATGAGACTGCCCAGAGAAAACTTCCAGGTTTCTGTTGGGAAAATGCAAGCGCACCTGCTGCCTTACCCATGTTGTGGGAATCAAGTGAAGGAAAAAAAAGAAAAATGGATCCCTAGTCTTGAGAATGACAGCACTTGTTCCTTGTGAGAACCTCAAGTGGGAGTCCCTAACTTCCTTGTGTTCTACCGACTCTGAACCCTGCACTGGGGTAGCCTGGGTTGCTTCAAGTGTGAGGTTCAGTCTTCCTGGACATTCTGATGCAGAAGCTGCTTGTCAAATCTACAGTTTTACCGCTTCTCTCTTCTCTGTTCTGTTGCCCATGTCCTTCGTGTTTGTACATCTGATTATCCTTCTATGTGAGTTCAAGAGAAAAAGACTTGAAAGATTGTATTCACGCACTAAGTCTGACAGCCTAGGTTTCTTTCTGACAGAGAGAGACTCATTCCTCCTGCTTTATCCCACTGAGTGCTGGGGCTACAGGCTCACCCCCTACAAGCCGGCTCAGAATCTGGCATCTGGAGTGGGACTTGCCATAGCCGTGTTCTGGACAAGATATCCACCATGGCTTTCTCAGCACTTTTTATGTTTTCATTCCTTCATGTAAGATGCAGCATATTTAACATAAAATCTATACCTACCATCTAAACTCTGGTGCCATGGTATGTATATATAAGTAGTCACTACCTTAGCAAAAGGCATCTCATTTTTCTCAGTTACTCGTGTCAGAAACTGGGGAGTCCTTTTGTTCCCACATCTCCATATCATCAACTACTACCTCTGAAAATGTTCTTATACTAAAAGATTAGCCTGCCTATGTTTAGGACATGAATGCACTTCCTTTCACCTCTTCCACGAAAGTCTCAGTTCCAAAACACACCACCTCTCTCTCATGTGTTAGCAGTTGGGACCTGCTGATTCCCCTGCTGCAATTTCGGCCCCTTACCTGTTCATCGCTCACACTGCTGCCTTTACAAAATGTCAGCCATATCTTGATTTATGCATCTACTTTAATCATTCAAGTGCTTCCAATTCACAAGGCTAAAAGTCCTTAGCAAGTCCAGTAAGGACCTGCAGGCACGGCCACATCCCTCCTCAACCTTACTTAGGGATGGCTCACCCACCTAGAATCTCTTGCTTTCTATCCTGGTTTTCTGGTGTTCTTTCCTCACTAAGACAGAAAATCTCCCTGCTACAGCTGTGTCACCCAGCCTGGCTATTCCCACCCCATGCCCCACAACTTACCTCTGGTTACTGTCTAAGTCTTGCTTGGCTCAAGTATAAGTTCCTCAGAGAAACTTAGTGCGGTCAAGAATCTTTTAGTATCAGAACATGGTTCCTTTCTTTATAGCACGCACTTATCATGCTGGTTAATGAACTCCATTTTAATGAGTATTTAATTATTACCTGTTCTTCCCACCCAACTCTATGTGCCATGAGAGCAAAGGACGTATCTGTTGCTCCTCATCACCGAACATCCTCAGGACTGGCTGAACTGCTACTTACACATTTTATTTTTCTTATTGAATTAATTAAGTTTCTGCAGTATCTTCACAAATCCTAGGCCAGTGTTCTACAACTGAACTATTCTCTCCCCAGATGTGTAGATCTTTTAGAGATACTTTTAAAAGAAGCCAGTAATGCCAGGCATAGTGGTGCACCCAGCACTGGGGAGGCAGAGACAGGCAGATCTTTGTCAGTTTGAGGCGAACCTAGTGTACATAATGAGTTCCAGGCCAGGCAGGGATACACACACACACACACACACACACACACACACACACACACACACACACACACAAAGACAAAACCAACCAACAGAAAAGAAACAAATATATGTCATTATATCAATGTCTTTTAATGAACAAAGGTGTTTGTTATCTTTAAATGCTGTAATACATTTCTTTAGGAATTTGTTGCTCCTTTGGTTATTAAGTCAGGGTCTTGCTTTACAGCCCAAGCTCACCCAGAACTTGCATTTTGCTTCCCCAGTCACACACTGGGGTTACAATTGTATGCTACAAGCCTCAGCCACTTTCTTAGGTTTGTTGAGTATATGGGACTGTCAAGTGCTATGGTTAATAATCTCAGGCTGATTGAGTAGTGGGAAAATGAGATAATTTTGAATTTTTCAAAAAACAAATTTAATTTTTTAATGTTCCATAGATTATATAAGTGATTGGTTCAATAACCAATGTCAAACATTGGAAGCATTTTGTGACAAGGGTTTTGTGTGTGTTATCATTATTGAGACTTTATCACTCACTTGTAATAAGCAACAGCTTGGAGCATGTAACTGCATGTGCTCCTCCATAGCCTACAGGTTTTCCATTTTATCCATGACAAAACCCAAGTAGGCTCAGAAAGCGGCTGAGAATGGTTGAAAGAGGGGTTACACCTAAGCCACTGACTCCAAAGCCTGGTTCACTTAATCCGTTTTTAATGAGAAAAATAATGTCTTTTTAAGAAGTCAGATTCAGCTGGCCTTGGTGGCACATGCCTTTAATCCCAGCACTCGGGAGGCAGAGGAAGGTGGATCTCTGTGAGTTCGAGGCCAGCCTGGTCTACACAGTGAGTCCAGGACAACCAGGGCTTGTTACACAGATAGACCCTATCTTGGAAAGTCAGTTTCATTTTTATTAATTTTTATTTAGGTTGTATGTGTACATATGTATGTGTACGTGTGTGTGTGTGTGTGTGTGTGTGTGTGTGTGTGTATAAACACGGGTTTGAAAGAGGAAAGCTACAATAGTCTGTTGTCTCCTTCTAACATGTCTTGTCTCCATCTCTAATGCAGGCCATTAGCCAATCTGTAAAAGCCTTTACCCTGTGAGCCATCTCACTGGCCAAAGAAATCAGTTTCTCCAGAGAAAGGGACCTAGAGCGGATCTTTATTTGAACACAAAGATAGAATGATTTAGAATCATTCAGCACAGAGATAAGTGCCATATCTACTTTGGTGAATGGGTATAAAGCCCCAAAGATCAGTGGGATATGTTTAAAAGCGGAGGTTGGACCTAGGGTCATTTGAAGTCTCTAGCTCTCCACGTCTGAGACATTGTTTATAGCTGGTTTTTTGTTTTGTTTTTTGTCTCCAACCTTTTCCCTGGTTGAAAGTTTGCATTAGTGTCATCAACTTCTCATTACCCTGGGGCTGCTTAACCAGGGCGAATCTTGCTTTATTCAGTCACTTTGCTTAATGACTTGCTGTGTGAACACCTTGGCACCTCTTCATCCACAGTCAGCACCTACGCAGTTTAATCGCTTGCTTTGTTGACATTATGCTGTCTTCAGGGAAACACTGAAGTCCAAAGCTTAATGTCATGGTTCCTATGTGCTGCTGTAACAGAACAGACTGCATAATCTGTAACGAGCAGAGATGGCTTGGTTCATGATTCTGTAGTTTAGCAAATCCAAAATCCAGGGGCTGGCACTTAGTGAAGGCTTTCTTGTCCTGTGTCATGGCACAAAAGGAACAGAAAAGAGGGCTAAGCTTAACCTTCCACAAGAAATCCACTCTGCAAATAGTGTCAAGAATCTGCTCATAAGGGCTGAGTTTTCAGTAGGCATGGGGGCACATGCCTTTTCCATTGCTTAATTTGCAAAAGAACACATTATATGTTTAAAAACACAAATAATCCAGGTGAAGCCATGGCACAAACATGTTATCCCAGCACCTAGGAGGCAGAGACTGAGGTTGTTGTCTGAGGAAAACTCTCTCTCTCTCTCTCTCTCTCTCTCTCTCTCTCTCTCTCTCTCTCTTTCTCTCTGTCTCTCTCTCTCTGTGTGTGTGTGTGTGTGCGTGTGTGTGTGTGTGTGTGTGTGTGTGTATGTGGGGGGAGGGAGGTAATGCTGTATATAGAAGGAAATATGTTAGATTAGAATCACTATAGTTCTTCCCAAATGGATGAAGGAAAAGATAAATCTATGGCCTAAAAATATTTCCTTTGGACCTAGGAACATCACTTAATCCTTCTGTTTCTAAATCTGGCTGCACATGGAGGTCAGTCTGAGAGCTTTTTATAAAATACAAATTGGTCCTCACATGCAAGTATTCCAAAGAGCAGTTTACAAAAACCCTTGACAATGACAGGACAAGCTGCTAGATCTGCAAAGCAAGAGTTGAACTGATCTGGCTTCAGTTTCCTTTTTCGAGAATAGTTGACTGGTTGTCTCAAGGGTGGCCATTAAGATCAAATCCAATAAAGTACAAAATACTCAAGCAAAGAAGGGACCATGATGACTTTTCAGACTGGTTAAGAATTCTGGTTGACCAAATAAACCTGCCAGAAAGAGTACACACACTATTTATTTTACAATCCAAATGCTTCTCTGTGACATGAACATGACTCATCAAAACCTAAGATTTAAATAGGAACTGAATGGTTCCTGAACAAATCAACCCATCACCTTTGTCTACAAATCTCCTAAATCTTACTCCTGTTAACCTTAAAAAAAAAAAAAAAGCACCTATTGTGAAGAAAATATATGGAAAAGTTACTAGAACTATCTAGTTGTCTGAGTTCGAGGCCAGCCTAGTCTACAAAGTGAGTCCAGGACAGCAAGGCTATTACACAGAGAAATCCTGTCTAGAAAAAAATATATACATTTTGCAAACACTTCTAAGATTTTGACTAGATTTCTTGGATCCCCTTTACTATTCTATATGCCTGTCCCTAAGCTTTGGTACATCGGCCCTTATCTATCCAGCCAGCCCCCTTATTCAGAGAACCACCACCTGCAGGCACTGGAGACCCTTGAGCAGTATATGTTGAGGTCAAGGGAGTTATGAGAGAGAGCATTGTCCCCACCCCCATTCCTGCAGCAGGCATGCCAGTCACTCTCCTGAGTGCCTATAGGACTACTCTACCTCCTCTACTCCCTTCCCGGATTCTTTCAGACTGAAGAACATCTTTGAGAACTATCTTGTCACAAATCTTCATCTGAGGATAGTGTTGATAATTTCTTCATCTTCCTCAACGAGCTCATGGTAGTAAAGCTTGGTGAGTCTTCTTTTGGGATCTCGAGTCTTTCCATCATCATTCAGATTAGTTTTTTTTTTCTTCTGTATAATCTACATACAGGAAAGTGAACAATCTTTAGTACATAACTCAACAGAGACTACAGATGCAATCAATTCCTAAATCTACTTATAAAAGACTTCCAGCACCTGGGGGCTGTCCTTGACTCCTCCCAGTCAGCAGTAGTAACCACTCCCAAGTCACCCAGATAAATCCATCACTGTAGACAAGTTGAGCCTGTTATGTACTTCTAAATACAACATCCTATGTGTGTGTGCTCTCTCGGATCAAAGTTCTTTCATTCAATACCATGTCTGGAAAATTCACCATTCTTTTTTAAATTTTTGTGTACTTTTTTTCTTCCCTTTTCTCCCTTCCCTTTCTTTCTCTTTCCCACTCTTCTTTCTTCCTTCCTTCTTTCTTTCTTTCTTTCTTTCTTTCTTTCTTTCTTTCTTTCTTTCTTTCTTTCTTTCTTTCTTTCTTTTTTCTCCTGTTTTTTCAAGATAGGGTTACTCTGTATAACAGCCCTGGCTGTCCTGAACTTACTTTGTAGACCAGGCTGGCCTCAAACTCACAGAGATCCACCTGCCTCTGCTTCCTGAGTGCTAGGATTAACATCATGCATCACCATGCCCAGCTTCTTATCTTCCTTCCTTCCTTCCTTCCTTCCTTCCTTCCTTTCTTTTTTGAGACAAGCTTCCGCAAGGAAGCTAGTCAAACTCACAGTGATCCTCCTGACTCAGCCTGTAGGGTTTATGATTTTTCTGTTGTTTAAATACAGCATGATTTGTCAATGGAACTAGGGGTTCTTTATAATTTGGAGTCATTATGAATAAGGCAGCTAGGAACACTTACCTGATATTGGCAGAGACAAACTCTTATTCTGAGTGCACACGTAAGACTGGAATTATGATGTCCATGTCATATGATTATCTAGTTATGCTGTTGTTAAAGCAAACACATTTTTTTCTGTTTTGTTCATGTACATTTCTACTTAGGCATTTACCTTTTTAGTTACAGTAATCTTTTCCCCCATTTTATGGTAGTATTATTTTCACACATAAATTTCATCTCTTTTGAAGGTAAAGTTTTAATGATTTTGGATAAGATTACAATTGCACAATGAATTCCATAATCAGAATAAAGAGCACATCACAGCCAGCCTAATCATCTTCTATTTTCAGAGAAACATTAACACTGCTTATACAATCTCTTTTTTTTTTTGTTTTTGTTTTTTTTTTTTTGAGACAGGGTTTCTCTGTTTAACAGCTCTGGCTGTCCTGGACTCACTTTGTAGACCAGGCTGGCCTCGAACTCGCAAAGATCCGCCTGCCTCTGCCTCCCAAGTGCTGGGATTAAAGGGGTGTGCCACCACTGCCCGGCTATACAATCTCTTTTTAAAAAAATATTTATTTATTTATGTATATATTGCATGTGTGATTGCATGACAGAAGAGGGCATCAGATCTAATTATAGATGGTTGTGAGCCACCATGTGGTTGCTGGGAATTGAACTCAGGACCTCCAGAAGAGCAGTTAGTGCTCTTAGCCACTGAGCCATCTCTCCAGCCCCTCCCACCACGTTTTTTTTTTTTATTTCCTGTTGATTCTTTCAGATGAACTCTAGAATGACTGTATAAGTCAGAACAACTTGTGCTGCCTTCTTATCTTCAAAGCACATGAATCAGTCAGGTCGGTACAGGGATCCAGCCATGCTCAACATGACCCAAGACATGGCATTGTCCTCTCTGAGAGCCTCGATTAAAACAATGGGGCCTGTATTGGGGGTTGACATAAGAAACAGTGAAAATAACTAATACATCTACAGTAAGGGCTTGTGATTTGCCACTCGATCCTAAACATTTTGTTTGCAGTGACTTGCTCAACTCTCACAATCATCCTGTGGAGAACAGGTTTTTCCCTCTCCTGGTTTCACAGATGCAGAAACCAGAGCACAGAGTAGTTAAAGAAATTCCAGGCCTGAGTCATGATAAGAGCCATGAGCTGGCGACTGCTGGGCTCCTCTGCCCCCCAGGCAAAGGGGCATGCTCGAAGAGCCACACTCCCTTCATTACAGTGTCCATCTTCTCTGTGCTTCCAATGAGTTCTATAATTGTCCTCATTTGTGCTGTGCACATTTTTAGTTAAGGTTAGTCATAAATATTCCAGGCCCCTTTGTACTGTTGTTGATGGGTATCTCTTTGTCCTATTGTGTTTTCTCATTGGTTACTGGGGGAAGTAGCCAAAGCTGTGAACTCATTCACTGTACGCAACTAAAAGCAACACATCAGTACCAATTAACACGCCCACAAAGAGCAGCTTCAAGTATGCTAGCACTATTTACTGCTGACTGAAGTGAGGCGGCTGATAAGGAGAAAAAAAAATGGGCTAGCATTTCAGATCTTCTCACCACTGGTCAAAGGAACAGAGATAAGAAAGGGCACAAAGAAAATAAGAGACTTTGAAAACACACACTGAACCCACCCCCAAATTGTAATCTTAAATGTCTTTTTCTTGTGCTACTTTAAACTCTCATCTATAGTTTAAATTGAGTAAGGGAAAATTTTACTATTTTTTCATTGGTTAAAAAATTCTGAGGCGAGCAAATAGTTCTTCATATTTAAATGTTCAGGTTCTTTATACTTGACAAATGAAATCAGGGGAAACAAGCTTCTTTGTTTTGAATTTAATTTCTCTTCAATAGACAAATACTGGTCACGTGTAGGGGAGGGAGCCCTTGGGCAGTGTGGCAACGCTTTCACTTGTGCAGAGCAGATGAAATTCAAAGTGAGCATGTCAGTCCTTCAGAGAGCATTGTACTGTCAGTCAGAATCTAAAATGCCATTGGAACAATGGTTAATCTGCTACCAGTTGGGAGGAAAGGTTACATTCAGGGTTTTAAGAATAGGACGATATAAGGAAGGTTAAACAAAGATCTGTTTGCAAAAGGCGTTGGCTGTGGAGGAGCAGCAGAGAACGGTGTTCGCTGGGGTCAGTGTCAATGGAACAGTTCACCAGACAGACATCTTCCAATGAGTTGTACAACTGCCCTCATTTGTGCCATGCACATGTTTAGCTAAGGTTAGGCATTAATAAGAGAGAAGGCTGATGGGACAGAAGCAGGCCTGTGGAACTGCCATGGTCGACCCCCAAAAGACAGTCCAGCATATTAAGCCTAACGCACACTCAAAGCCCAAAACAGCACAGGAAAAAAAATATAATTTCCAATACTCGCTCAGTAACATGTTTTTTGACAGTAATTTGATTAAACACAAGAAAAATGTTTTAATCTAGATTTAAGGTTATAATAATAAAGCCCTACACAATAACAGAGATAGAGAGATAGAGATGAGAGAGAGAGAGAGAGAGACTGACTCCAGGAGCATATGGGGCCTAGGGGCTCAATGACAGCAAGTGGAGAACATTTATTGTCCATTATTTCCAGCCTTCTCCCAATTAGAGTGACCCTGAGGAGACCCCTCTGGGTCAGTGTCATCTTCCATTCCCTGCAGAGTAGGGGCAGTAGTCTGGCTCTGTAGGTGTGCTGTTGCTGAAGAGGTTAAGTGGGGACTCAGAGTCAGCAGCTCAGCTCATGAGTCAGAGCTTGGAAAGAAGCCGCTCAAGGAAGGAGTCTGAGTGGCATATGGCATCGTTGAGCTTGTCCAGGGCCCCAGCCCACTGCCTACACTCCAGTTTGCCCTCCAGCCTTGTACAGAGCAGTCTGCTCTTGAGCATAAGGTTCAAAGATTCCAGCCGCAATAGCGGATGGCTGTAAATCACACACACACTAGCCGGAAGTAGAGATTTCTTCTGAGAAAAGAAAAATCCTAAAATGTGTGAGCTTCTTAGTCATTCTGTAGTTAAGTGCAGTATTGTATTTTAAATTCCTAAAACATCAACAAGCTAGCCATAATGGCTAATGCCTTCCTATAACCCTAGTACTTGGGAGGCTGAGGCCAGTAGAGTGTCATGAGTTCAAGACCAGCCTAGGCTATGCAATTAAACCTTGTTTTAAGAAAGCAAGCCATCCACTGCTATCAGAATACTTTCTGCTAATTCCCTTTCTAAGCAATATTTTCTTCTCTAAGCTCCTTTGTAACATCGATTTCCCTCATTTGGGGAGTTAAGACAGCAACTGGAAGATCTAGGATTATGATGATCTGCAAGCTCAGTTTGTGTAGAAAAGACAGCCTCTTTTAGAGTAATTCTTCCAAGTCTCGTGGGAACGTTTTTCTTCACTGGCTCAGCTGGGTTTGCCTCTGTCCTCAGGGAGAAATGGGGCACCTGATGTGCTGTGCTCCGATGTCTTGACAACAGCACCTACCAGGAATGAGTCATCCTTACCCAAGCCACACAGTGTAATGAAGTTGGGGGAAGGGACCATATCCATGTGCAGAATGGACAGAGGGTTAATCGCTTCACCAAACATTTATGTCCTCACATTGGCAATTATCAAGCTTGGCTACACATTACAATCACCTGGGAGCACAAGACCCAAGAGCAATTCAGTCACAGGCTCTTGGCAATGGAGACCCAGGAATAAGCTCGGTTATGGCAGCAGGGTGTTGGGAATATCCAACCAAGGTTATCTAACATTACCTTATAGACAATAGAGTTTCTTAGCCATGGTGGGTTAAGGATGATGCTGGACTTGTTCTGCAGCCACTGTTAACTTGTCATTCAAATCAGAAGCCCGGGAAGATGAGGAGCTGTGACATAGCTTTTGAATCTTTCTTTGTTCTTACATAGAAACAGAATAATCAAAAGGAAAAAAAATCCATGGATGGCATACACAAACAAACTGGGTGCAAAATCCATCCCCAAAGCATAAAATTAAAAAAAAAGCAAACTGATAACAACCCATAATGTCTGTGCAGTTAGTTCAAAGCAAAACCACCGGATGGCTGAAAGAAGCAAGACAAAGCAGATAGTTCTCAACTCCTGATGGGTTATGTCACAATAAATGTGTCTTAAATTGAAACTTGCTGGGCTCGGTGGTGCATTCCTTTAATCTCATTACTCAGGAGGCACAGGCAGGACGATCTCTGTGAGTTTGAGGCCAGCCTGGTCTAAAAAGTGAGTCCAGGATAGGCAGGGCTACACAGAGAAACCCTGTCTCGAAAACCAAAAAGCAAAACAAAAATGAAACTCACACAAATAAAAACGCATTAAGACATTGAGTTAGCTAATCCACTATGACTGGCTCCGTAACTCACTGGGAGCTGGGATGACACACCTTGCTCAGCATCAGCAAACAGCATTGTACAACATATTGCTGGGCTCAGAACTCAAGTCTGAAGGTTGAGGAGTTAGCTCCGTGGCCAACGTGCTGGCACAGCACACACAATGCGCTGGGTTTGACGCCCAGCACTGCCTAGACCAGGCTGGTGGCATAGACCTATCATCCCAGCCCTAAGGAGGCAAAGGCAGGAGGATCAGGGGCTCAAGGTAACTATCAGCTAAGTAGGGAATTTGTTTTCTTCCTTTTCTTTTTATTTATTCTTCTCTCATATAATACATTCTGACTGAAGGTTCCACTTCTCCCAGCCCCCTCCTTTTCCCTGAGACCCACTGCTCCTCCCTTTCCCTTCAGAAAAGAGCAGGCCTCCCAGGGATACCAACTGAACACAGCATAACAAGAAGCTATAAGACCAGGCACAAACCCTCATACCAAAGCTGGACAAGGCAACTCAGTAGGAGGAAGAGTCTCCAAAACAGGCGAAAGGTTCAGACACACTCACATTCTCTCTGTTAGTACCACAGAAACCTCAAGCTAAACAGCTGTAACATACCTGGAGAGGACCTCAGCTAAGTGAGTTTAAGGCCAACTTGGGTACATGAGACCTTGTCTCAAGAAGAAAAAAAAAAATCAAAATTCAAAGCATTGTTTCTACTGAATGCATATTGCTTTCCCTCCATCACAAAAATGGAAATACTGTACATGCAATGTAATAAGCTGGGGATTGTCTGTAGTGGAACATTAGCCCTCTTTGAGGACAGGACCTTGGCCAGAGAGGAAGATGAAATCAAACTGCATTGACGTGAAACTTTTCAAT
Organism: Lophiomys imhausi; assembly: GCA_907164525.1. NCBI lineage: Eukaryota > Metazoa > Chordata > Mammalia > Rodentia > Muridae > Lophiomys > Lophiomys imhausi. The sequence continues at coordinate 451,360 of CAJQZJ010000314.1, read as the reverse complement.
TCACCTTCATAGGTTCTTGGTATTTCCTATTTTCCACAGCAATCATGTATTACCAGAACATAAGCATGTATTTTGTATTATAATATGTACATTATATATTCACATGCATGCTACAAAGCAGGTATCTCCAGTAATAGAAAACAGAACCAAAAACCATGGGCACATGGACTTAGGCCTCCAGGAGGAGTGGAGATGGGACCCATTAGGACGTCACCAAACTCAAACCAGGAATCAAGCAGGAAAGTGGAACTTAGCCAGAAAGTCTGGACAAAAACAAGGGGGCCACACCTACCACACAAAACAGGCAACAGCGCTGGTGTGATAATCCTTGCTGTAGACTTGGTCTTGTCTAGATGTTGTCACTTCAACGAACAGGGACTGCCTGGGTTGATGGTGGGGGAGTGCAAAAAATTCAAGTTGTTTATTTCCATTAAGCTGAAATACAAACCAAGCATCAGGAGGATGAGCAAAGAAAAAAGTAAAGTTGATCTAGAGCCTTGTGTATATAAGCCCTGCAGCACTGTACTAACACAGCTCAAGAGAGCAGCTAAAACAACCCTCTAATATCAGGTCTGCCTTTCCTCTAATCCAGACAAGAGAGACCTACATCATGAACACGCTAACTTCTCACCATTTTCTTAGTGACTCTTGCCTTCTTCCTCCTTCAAAACAACCTATCAGAAGGCAGATGAATCTCAAGGCCCTTGGAGAAAGGACAGGAGGACAGTAAGAGAAGAATTCAGTGCCACTATTGTCAGGAACCATGGACATGACTAATGCTTTGCCATGGAAATCAATCAGAAGGAGTCTATGTTTGCCTGGGGACCTCTGCAATTCCCTCATTCTGTGTTCCCAAGCAAATAACATGTCTAATAATCAAGCTCTCTATATGTAAAACCAGCTCAATAACTGTATTCACAGGTGGCTATAGTGGCTGCCCTGTAATTCCAGAGTTTGGCAGGCTGAGGCAAGAGGTTGCCACAAGTTCAAGGTCAATCTGGGCTACAGAGTGAGGTCCTATCTCAAGAAACAACAATAATAATTGTATCCATGATGTTCTGATAATAAAATGAAATAATGAAAGTGTTGTATTTGGGAAAATGTTACCAAAACAGTAACTAATGACAATAGTGATTTCCTAGTAACACCAAAGTAGAAACCAAATCTCTAGTGTGAAGAAAAAAAATGCCACCAAAACCATTTAATCTAAGAGTCTAAAGTTCCATGTTTAGAGTTCCATGTTAAAGTACATGTAATAACATCATGTACTCATTTTTTAACTTTATGCATAGAACACACATAAATTGATAATTACAAAAGTTGTCACCTTAAATATTTACCTTAAGCTGCATATTATTTGGTTCAGCACTCATGGGAGACTGTCCCTACAGTTCATGTTATAGGTTTGAGCCTCCGAAGGACCTGGGCTGGCAACTGAAGGGCAGGGCTGGCAGAGCTACCTCCCCAACCTGTAAGATGCAGCCGGCCTATATGCTCACAGATTGACCAGCTCATTACTAAAAGCCCCAACACACGAGAGCGCACGCACGCATGCACGCGCGCGCACACGCGCACACACACACACACACACATGCACACCCTGTTCATGCATTTTGAGCTGCTTAAGCCCCTTTTACTTGGTCAAGCAGCCCTCGGTGTTAGTGTGTCACCTGGGCAGACACAGTAGCCACCTATTTTCTTGCACGTGGCTTCAAATGACTTGGCCTGAGTAATTCCTCAGTGAGGTGATTGCTTCAACAGGTTGCCTCAAGATTTGTACAGACTTAGAACCTGTTTTGCATGGTGTCATTTTAGTGTGGACCATCTTTCCAATCTTTTTGTTTTGTTGGTTTTTTGTTTTGGTTTGGTTTTTGTTTGTTTGTTTGTTTGTTTTTGGCTATACGCTGTTGGCTCTGGGAAGTATTTACATTTTAATTAGGAGTGTTCAACCTCCTTCTACTCAGTCAAGTCACCTGTTTTCTTCGTATTGGCAGCTTCAGAGGAAACAGCTTGGGCTGCCTTGCCAAGCCACTGAACCAAAGCACAGCGCCATGCAGAAGTACAAAACCACGGCCTCATTCACCACATTTGCTTCTTGTCTGAGATTTTTCATGGAGACTCTGAAATGAGCTGCTTTTCATGGCAACCAGGCCACTACCTACTTCTTTTCCCCCCTTTTGTCTGGGAGAAGTAACATTTTAATATAGTGCATATACCCAGCACTCTTTGAGCTTATTCAGGACGTGAGTTTGCTTTCTGTGTATCTTTTAGGCAATAGATAAGTCTATCCTCTTAACCGTTTAGCCTTTTCCTTATTTACAAAGAAATATTATTGCCAGGTGGTAGTGGCACATGCCTTTAATCCCAGACTCGGAGGCAGAAGCAGGAGGATCTCTGTGAGTTCAAGGCCAGCCTGGTCTACAGAGTGAGTTCCAGGACAGCCAGGGCTATATGGAGAAACCCTGTCCCGAAGAAGAAAAAAAAAAAGAAAGGAAGGAAGGAAGAAACACTATTAGATATTATTGAGCCTCATCCTCATCTTCTAAAACAGACAGAAAGCATTCCCTTGATGGCACACATCTGTCACCAGGAATTAGTCATTTCACTGTGCACTGACACCCACAAGGGCTACAGATTGGAAGGACTGCTGTCCTCAGCGTTAGCTAGTCCCCAGTGCTACTCTTTGGACTCTAACTTCTATCTTCATGTCTTCCTGTTTCATTCTGTAGTCACTTGCTATTTCTAATATGTCATGAGTTAGGAAATGACCTATGTGTGTTTCCTAGAAGAAAGGGATAGATCATCCTGTTCCTAGAACTCAATGCCTAGGGTTACACTTTACAAGTGAACTACATAAACTTCAGCCCATGCTCGCTATTAGGATGCTTTTGGCTGCAACTAACTCATGAGAGCTTCAACATAAGAATCTACTGTCCTGCCGGGCGGTGGTGGCACACGCCTTTACTCCCAGCACTTGGGAGGCAGAGGCAGGCGGATCTCTGTGAGTTCGAGGCCAGCCTGGTCTACAAAGTGAGTCCAGGACAGCCAGGGCTGTTATACAAAGAAACCCTGTCTCGAAAAACCAAAAAAAAAGAATCTACTGTCCTATGCTCTGCCTCTTCCCCATGGAGGTTCACCCTCCAGCTGGTGGCAATATGATTTGGTGGTCAGAGACACACCAAGAAACATCAGGTTCCAACACAGGAGAGATGGCAGCAACTGTTGTGCCTATCTCAGGGGAAAAGCAACTGTTTCCCAACTGACTGCCCCGTCCAGGCCACAGCTGTCCTCTCCTAAACTTACCACTGGCTTGGGATCTAGAATTCTTGAGACCAACTCAGGCCTAATCGGAATGCCCTTGGGAAAAGAGGAAATGTGGACACTGGAAATGAACCAGAGTGCTCACTAGAAATGGGCTCTTCTGCTGTTGAACTCTAAAAATAACCTTTCTGGCGTAGAAACTGCATCTGCAAGCGATTCAGATTTGGAGCAGATAACTTTTAGAAATATCAAGAATTGTATGAGATAAAACTGAATGGTTACTGGGGACAGTTAGTTGGCATAAACATGGAGCTAGAGACAGGTTGGTGGGACCTTATGTGACTGTTGGGGCCCCTGAATTAGTCAACAGAGTGAAAGCCTGCACAGTGCATTACAAGATGTTCAACACACAGAGAGAAGAGGAGTGATCGTCGTCTTGGACTTTTATGATGGCCCGGAATCTTTCCAAGCATCAGAGGCAAATGCATCAAGCATCTGTTCACCAATGTTTTCTTCTCAGGGCATATTTCAAAGATATTCCAGGGATACTTTCGTGTCAAGTGAGATCAGAACACCTTCTTTTCTTGAATCAGAATGAGTCAGAAAGCCCCATTCCTCTCCAGCAACCTCATTACACGAGGATACTACATGGTCACTCAAATGATAGAATGGAGAAGGGCTTGCCTTTGGTCAGTCTCCATCAGTCAAGCTGTGGGTACTTTCTACTGTATCTGCTCTGCCACAGAGCACATGCAGAGTGTGGTTCTTGCTCATGGCTGAAAAATTGTGGTGACCTTGTGTATTACAAGGACATACTCCATAAGGCAGCCTGGCTCATGAAAGTGCCACTTTCTCCTTCCACTCCAGAACCTTTGTAAATTGTCAGCACATCAAATCCAGAGAGGTAATGCCAAGACAGCTCAAATTTCACAAACCCTAGCCGGGCGGTGGTGGCGCACGCCTTTAATCCCAGCACTTGGGAGGCAGAGGCAGGCGGATCTTTGCGAGTTCGAGGCCAGCCTGGTCTACAAAGCAAGTCCAGGACAGCCAGAGCTGTTAAACAGAGAAACCCTGTCTCGAAAAACCAAAAAAAAAAAAAAAAAAAAAATTCACAAACCCTAGCAGATGTGTTGACTCAGAAAAATTTGCCCAAATGAAACTTTACCAAATACAATTTGACCAAACACCAAGTATTTGTAGTTTAGTTTAAAATTTATTTTAAAAGCAATTTGCTTAAAAACTTATTCTGAGTGAGCTAACCCTGACTCAGAAAGATGCACATGGCATCTTCTCACTTATAGTTGGATTTTAGACATATAGTACAGGATAACTATCCTACAACCAACATTCCAAAAGGATCAGGAACATAGACTTTGTTACCTATCAATGGGACAATTTGCCCTAGGGGTGCTACCATGTAGGCCCCCAATGCAAGAGGAAGCTCTTAGACCTCATATAACTCTTGAACTGAGAGGGGCTGATTTGTAGGGATACTCCACATCCGAGGAGTGAAATGGGTGGAAGAGGGAAGAGAAGGTGGGAGGGTGGAACCAGGAGGGGTGGAAAGAGGGTACTATGATGGAGATGTAACTTCATGTAATAAATAAACATTATAATTAAAAAAGAAATAATACTTACACAAAATGGGTAAACACATTTAGTTTCTTCTGTGTGCCAGTAACTTTGGAGTTAATATAATTACGTATTAATCATAATTATAAATATATACCATAGGGCAACTTTGTACCTTTCTCTGCATCTTAAGTATTTTGTTTAACAGTTAACATTGGTTCCCTTTACCAGTTGTGTATGCTTTCAGAAATTAGAGAAAAATTCATAAAACAATATTGTATACCTGGAATAACCTATATAATCAACAAAACTATACTGACAAAACAAATTAACAGCAGAATCTACTAAAACACAGTTTTTTTATTTCTCTTTATTTTATTATTTAATTTTTCTTACTTTTTTCCTGGTATATGAGGAGGTCTATGCAACTTTGAGAAGAATTGAAAGTGGGCTGGTCAGTCAGTAAACTGGTGCCTTGATAGCACAAGTCCCCCGAAGTCATGCACCAAGGACAGGAATACTCCAGAGAGATGACTCAGTAGGTTAAGGGGCCTGGTGCCTCATAATGTGAGTTTAAGTCCCAGAACCAACTTCCAAAAGTTCCCCTCTGACCTCTTCATGATCTCCATGGCTTGGTAGACACACAGACACACACACATGCATGCTCACCTGAATATATACATACTCATTCACACATATGAACATAGGCACATACATGCCATTCACACATGCAAACATAAAAAAGTAAAAAAGAGAGCCATGCAAAGAAAAATACATTGTAAGCTACCCTAACCAGTTTATCTTGAAAGTCAAAGTTATCTCTGGATCTTTTTTTAAATATATATACACGCATACACGCCCGTACTCAAGCACACGCACATACCTGAGCCCTACAAAATCAGACTATGCCATTCTGCTTTGTAACCCTCCAATAGAAGCTAATATGTAAGGCACTGACTTTGATCTGTGAGTAAATCCAACAAATACTCGATTGGTTAGAAGCAAATTCAGAGCTTAGTTGCAAGTAGCGGAAACACAAGTGAGATAGGGACAAAATGTCTAGTCATAAAACCCGTCCCTGTAGCTAATGATAACCGCTGGTAGGTAGTTTTAGAAGTCTGTTTCCATCAGTGTGGAGTTTTAAGCATATTGTCCTATTTGCAGGTTTTCTGAAGTATAGTCTTGACCTTCTCTTGCTTGGGACCAAAGGACTCTAGCCAGTCACTGGAATAGTCTGGGTCTGTTCAGCTCTTGGTGAGGTCATCCTTCTAACATCACATGACCTGCGGGGTCTCTATCAGTCTTTTCCAAGTCATTTGCTCTGAGGTGTACAACATCTGGATCTCCACATTAAGCCACACCATGGGCCTTGTTCCAAGAAAGGATTTCAGGTGACTTTCACAAATACATTCAACAGAAGAAACCAAAGAGACACTGGTGCGGGGGGCACAGACTCTCTGCTCTACAGTTACAGCTGGGTTTGGCTCTAAAGTTAGCTCAAATGGAAAAGTCCAGAAAACACACCCTAAAGTATTTAAAAAAAACATTTGGAAAGAAAAATTTTCCCCAAATTAGGAAAAACCAAACTACTATACATATTTCTACATCCAAAGAGAAGGAGAGAGGAAGGGAGAAGAAAGAGAATTTGAGGGGTGGGGCAGAACAAGAATTTGAGAGTTAGTACACCATACGCATGTCCCAGGAGTCTAAAGGTACTGTAACTGAGCTGTCCTGGCGGTTTTTGCTGTTGTTGTTGTTGTTTTGTTTTGTTTTTCTTGATCATCTATCTGAGATTTTCTTTTTTTTTTCTTTTTTTTAATGTTTGCTTATTACTTCAAGTTACATCTCCATCATAGTGTCCTCTTTCCACCCCTCCCGGTTCCACCCTCCCATCCTATCCTCCTTCTCCCACACAACCTACCCCTCTGATGTGGGGTGTCCCTACATATCTGCCCCTCTCAGTTCAAGTCACATGAGGGCTAAGAGCTTCCTCTTGCGCTGGAGGCCTGCATGGTAGCACCCCTAGGGCAAAGTGTCCCATTGATAGGTAACAAAGTCTATGTTCCTGATCCTTTTGGTGTGTTGGTTGTAGGATAGTTATCCTGTACTATATGACTAAAATCCAATTATAAGTGAGTAGATGCCATGTGCATCTTTCTGAGTCTGGGTTAGCTCACTCAAGATGAGCTTTTCTAGTTCCATCCATTTGGCTGCGAATTGCATGTTTTCCTTGTTTCTGATAGCTGAGTAGTATTCCATTGTGTAAATGTACCACAATTTTTTTAACCATTCATCGGTAGAGGGACATATGGGTTGTTTCCAGTTTCTAGTTATTACAAATAAGGCTGCTATGAACATAGATGAGGATATGTCCTTGTGGTTTGGTGAGGAATCATTTGGGTGGATACCCAAAAGTAGTATGGCTGGGTCTTGAGGTCGAGCTATTCCAAGCTAAGAAGGAATAAAAGCGTGTACTAAGAGGAGATAAAAAAGGTTTCCTGAACTTGAATCTGAGAGAAACATTTTTGTAGACTTCTCAATGTGTCAGATAGTATATCAGCCAAGCTTGCTGATGCAGCCTAAAATCCTAGTTATGTGGGAAGTTGAGACAGAAGAATAGCCAGCAAAAAGTCTGCTGAGACCACAGAGCAAATTCAAAGCCAGTTTTGAGACTATCTCAAAATGAAAGGTTGAAATGGGAGCCAAGGGTGTAGCTCAGCAGCTGAACATCTGCCAGCCTCATGTATACCCGGAGGCTCAGTGTCTAACCCTGGGTACAGGTGATGGACTGCATGCCACACTCAGCAAGACACTAACTACAAATCAAATAGTGTCCCATAGAAACATTCTAGATGCAAGACACTGAATGGACAATCAGGGAAAGGAAATCCCTTAGATTTTAAGTCATTGAGATATAAGATCTATGCTTTAGATAATTTTCTCTTTAAAATAAAAGGCCTAATTATGGGCAGAAAATATTAATTTATCTGCCTGGTCATGGAAACTTTGGAAAAATCAAATCCTAAGGAGGTAAAGATGAAGCAATGTGTTAGCATCTCACAGTCAGTCAAGACTGTAAAACAAACTCTAGGCAAGTGAATTTAAAAAAAAAAAATCTGAGCTCACCATGTTCCCTCAAAATGCGTGCTATGGCTATGCCCCAAGGGGCCACAGAACCTGTGCTGCTCAGTGTGTAGCATCAGCCTCATCTGTTAAAGGAGGAAGGCAAGCCCTGCATCTCAAGAAAAACCATAAGGTGATGGAGATACAGTTGTCTGCTTACTTCCTTCTCACATCTTTCTCCTACCCCAACTTCAAAAGATGCTGCATCCAGGCTAAAAGAATGGATGGAAAGCGAGCTGCACTCCCGAGGTCCAGCCGTGTCTAGAGGAAGGTTGCTTAGGATACAGTTCTACCTCTTGGGAACAGAGGTAGACCCTCCACGGAGCAGAGTCCAACGGTACTCAGGCAGATACAGCAGAGCTCCACACAAGGAGAACGATGATCCCATAGACCCTCCTTCCCCAGGCTCAACTCTATTCTGAAGGGCAGCATCAGGGGTCCTGTTCCCTTGTGAGATCCACAGTATTCTCATGTCTTTTACCCCCAAAACCTCTAAGCCTCATTTGGGAATATTTATTTGTCCTCTAGTGTGAAAGCAGTTTTATGAGTAGTCTATTACCTTAGCCATTTAGCTGGCTCATCCCACAGAAGGAGATTTCAGCATAGAACCAGGTTCATGAGACCACCAGAGTAGATGATGTAAGTGACGCTGGCACAGGAACATCCAAGTTTCCTGGTGACAAGCCATGATGAGCATGGGTTCCCTAGCTCAGCTACCTCTCTCTCTCCATCCTTCTTCCCTCTGCCTCAAGATGCAGACAGGAGAGATCTCTCCTAAAATAACTTCCCAGTTCTGTGCTGCTGCCCACGCTGAGGCCTCTCTCTCCCATCCCTCAAGCCCAACCATAATGACCCAGCCTTCCCACCCTGGTAGATCAGCAATCAGCTTCCAGAATCTTAGTCCTGCTTCCTTTGAGAGTGGTTGGGGATACTGCTGCAAGGGAGAGGACCAAAATCATACAGGCTGCTGCTACTGGATCATGACAAAAGATGCTCAGAAAAGGAAGTGGAGTGTCCATAAAACTTATTCCAGAATACTCACTTATTGCCACTGTCGAGATTACAATCTAGCCCATACAAGTACCACCCAAGTGATATTCCTTCTCTTATGCCACATTCAGGTGGAGGGGAAGCTATGGTCCTTCCAGAAGGGGTAGGCGACAGGTATCAGAAAAGCCATCTACTGAAATTATTTACAGATGTAATAAAACTAAGAAAGCCCAGGTTGACTTCCTTGGCCTTTCTTGTTGTTGTAAATTATTATTTACTAGGAATATATAGGACAAAATATCTCATAAATATTATCCACAGAGGTATAAATTCTTGCTTTCATATTTTCATGGTAACAACTTTTTAATGAGAAGTAGACTTTCTCCACCCCTTTTTTCCTTCTGTCTTGGAATCAGTCATTGTTTTGGTAACCACAGTTGACTGAAAACACTCTGTCAAGCTGATGAAGGGCTTTGAGGAAAAAAGCTCTGTTTTGGAACTGAATGACAGGACTATTCATAGACACACCTATTTCTAGAAGAATTCATTTCAACAGTATGTGCAACAGCATTTAAGAAAACATTTGAGACCAAACATGCTGGTGCACACCTTTAATCCCAGCACTCTGGAGCCAGAAGCATGTGGATGTCTCTATGAGTTTGGGACCAGCCAGGCTACACAATTAGATACTGTTGCAAAAACAAACAAAGGCCATTTGGGGGCCTGGAGTATTAGGTCAGTGGAGAATGTCACTTGCCAAGCAGGCCCTGTTGATCAGAATTTGATCCTCGGAACCCAGGTAATGTGGAGGGAGAATATTGATTTCATAAAGTTAATAATTAAAAAAAAACAAAAAACAAAAATCAAACCATTTTGTCAGCACTTCCTCTCTCACATAACGAAGTATCCTGATGTTAATTAAATGATTTCAATATTCTTTTCCAGCTGTGCGGGTTGGCACACACCTTTAATCCCAGCACAGCACTTGGGAGGCAGAGACAGGCGGATCTCTGTGAGTTCAAGGCTAGCCTGGTCTACAGAGTGAGTCCAGGACAACAAGGGATACACAGAGAAACCCTGTCTCAAAAAAAAAAAAATTCTTTTCCATCCAAGTAAATAAATACAGAACTGAGGTCTCATTTGCACACAGAACACAAGATGCTGAACTCAGAAATATTGCAGAAAGGTGGGAACTAACAGAGGCAGACAAGCTGCCCCAAGTGGTTGGTGGGTGCAAAAGCCTATGGGAATTTAAAGAAAAGAAGGAACACCAAGTATCTGTCAAAAAGAACCATGATCTACAATAAATCCAGAGCTTATTCAAAGCAGATGTGGGGAGAGTTGCTTGGGATAGCCATGGAGGATGAGAAGAATTGGAGAGAAACCATCCCTGGGCTAAGTTCCTGAGAACACTTAGAGTGTAAGGATTTACCATAATAGTTATTAAAAATGTCCAAAATTCTTAAATATCATTTAAGATATTAAATGTCCAAACACACAGTTCTTCTCACTGTGGTGAACTTAACCAAAGTCTCCAATTCTCAGGCATTTTCATAGTTTCCTAATATGAAAACGAAAGCATAAGAACCCCACCAGCCCATGTCTTTTACTTTATTGTCATAGACATCGTGTTTCCTCCCTTTGATCCACGTGGGATCATCGAGTGTGCTCAGTCTGAGCATGGAGTAACTTATGGCTTAATTTACTCACTCAAAGGCGACTTGGCGAGCAGCTGCTGTCTTCCAGGCACTGCCAACAAATTGAACTAGAAGGATGAATATAAATCACCAGGAAAATGCCAATCAAAACCACCACAGGATAGAATCTCACACCCGTTAAGAAAGCTTTCTATTTTTTGGAAAGATGAGTGTTGGCAAAGATCTGGGTATATTGGGCCCCTTTTATAATACTAATGGGAAAGTACAATGGAGTGGGTTCTGTGGGAAATAGTACATAGACTTCTCTAAGACATCAAAAGTAGAGTTACTATGTTTTCCAACAATCTCACTTTTGTGTATATATGCAAAACAGGTGAAATCAGAGTCTAAAGAGTCATTTATCTTTTTCCCTTATTCATTATATTGTTTGGCTACTTTGGTTATCATTAGGAACAATATAATGTTAATCAACAGAATGGATAAAGAAAACACAGCATGAATGTGGGATAGAGTGTTATTGAACATACAAAGAAGGAAATCTTAGCACTCATGACATCACAGATGGATCCAGAAGACACTACTGGCATATGCCAGTGATAGGATTGCAAACACTCCACTGCTCCATGGGAAGTATCTAAAATGCCATAGACAAAACAAAACAAACAAAAAACAACAAAAACCCAAACCCAAGTAGGATGGCTGCTGTCAGGGGATGGGAAGCGGAAATGGAGCTGTTAGGTCTGTGAAGTACCTGTTACACAGAATGTAAGTTCTAGAGATCTGGGTAATCATCACTTGATGAAAAAACTTGGCGATACTGTGTCAGGCACTCAACATTTGTCAAACTTGTAGATTTGTTGTTGTTTTAGAGACAGAGTCTCATTTCTGCAGCCTAGGCTGGCCTAGAGTTTACAGTTTATAGCAATCTCCAATCTGTCCTAGTTAATTTCCTATTGATGTAAAGAGGACCATGACCAAGATAACATATGTAAGAAACTATTTGAGGCTTACCATTTCAGAGGGTGAGCCCATGACCATCATAGGATGGCATGAGCTTGGAGCAGTACCTGAGATCTTACACTTTTATTGGCAAGTAGGAAGTAGAGAGGCAGGAGAAGGAGTCTTAGTTGAGGTTTCATTGCTATGAAGAGTCACCATGATCACCACAACTCTTATAAGGGAAGCATTTAATTGAAGCTGGCTTACAGGTTCAGTGGTTTAGTCCATTATCATCACGGTGAGAAGCACGGTGTTGTGCAGGCAGACATGGTGCTGGAGGAGGAGCTGAAAGTTCTATATCTTGATCCGCAGGCAACAAAAGGAGATTGTGTGCCACACTATGCCTAGCTTGAACATACAAGACCTCAAAGCCCACCTCCCCCAGTGACACACTTCCTCCAACAAGTCCACACCTACTCTAAGAAGGCTGTTGTTACCTCCAAATAGGACTACTCTGTATGGGTCAAGCATTCAAACACATGAGTCTATGGGGGTATATGTATTCAAACCACCACAACAAAAAGAGAAGGAGGTGAAGAGAAAAGTGGGGATGGGGAGTCAGAGAGAGAGAGAGAGAGAGAGAAAACTGGGAATAATTATGGACCTTTGAAACCTCAAAACACATCCCCAGTGACATACCTCCTCCAACAAGGTCACACCTTCTAATTCTCCCCAAACAATTCCACCAACAGGTGAACAACATCCAAACATATGAGCCTAAAGTTATCATTGTCATTCAAACCATCACCACGCATGCACCCCACGTGCTGGGATTACTGGTTGGTTTGAGGACACCATGAAAGTGTTCTTGACACAATACAATAAGAAAAAGGGAAGGTAAATGAAAAAGGGAAACAAATACACATTTTGAAAGATTAGGTATAGGTAAAGGATCCAAGAGACATTAAAGGAAAAAAAAAAAACTAGCTGGCAATACAGGCAGAAGAATAAGACTGCTGGATAGACCAGCCTCCAGGGGTGTTACTGGAAGCAAGCCACCCACATTAGACTCTCAGACTATTTTCTATGTACTCAAATTAGAATGGTGTATTCATACTACTTTTGCCAGTTTGATAGGGAAAAAAACTGTTTTCTTCCTATAGTTGGAAAAAAATATCCACAGTCTTCTCACCAAAGTCCTTGCTCCACAGACTCTGCCCAGTTCTCACACAGTGGGTGCCATTTTTCTCTACCTGTTCTGAACCAAGCTCCAGGACTCGACCGTTCTCAAAGGCAACAGAAGGAACAAGTTAAAAGTCACAGGGATCCCAATGGGTCTCTTCTTCTTCTCTGGGTAAGAGAAGAAGCTGAATCTTTTAATAAGGGAGTAAGTGGTCCCATCCTTGAAGGCAAAACAGCTCTGACTTCACAGGCATTGCCTTCATCTCTTTGGATTGAAGAGATGAGATAGGCCAGTCATCTGAAACTGGTTCCTGGTTGGTTTGGAGGTGTGTCTTAGTTGGGGTTTCTATTTCTGCAACAAAACCAACAAAACACGATAACCAAAAAGCAACTTGTGGGGGAAAGGGTTAATTTGGCTTACACTTCCACATTGCTGTTCATCATGCATGGAACAAGGAAGTCAGGACAGGAACTCAAGCAAGGCAGGAACCTGGCCAGGCACATTAAACACACTTTCCAGGCAGGCACACATCCAGGGGAGCACCAAAAGGAGCACCATCCTCTTGAATATCTGCTGCATCAAGGGAACAGCTGTGGCCACAGGACACACTCAATGGGTGAGCCAAGGTCTCCCTTGCAGACTGTGAGGAACTTCACAACATGTCTTTAGTTTAATTGAGCCTAAATCCTGTTTCTTCCAACAACACAGTTAGCCAATTTTCCTGCCTGCTAATTAGGGGGAAAGATGTAGTTGCATACCATATAGTAATCCCTTTGGGATTTGTAAGCCAATGCCTGCAGCTAACTGGAATCAGTCCAGGCCTTTATCTATTTGGTGGTTGTTGTTATTTTTATAAACTTCGTGGAAGTTAACTAAACGTAGCCATTTTAAAGCACCCGGCTTAGTGATTTTTTTTTTTTAAGGAAATTTACAGTTATGTAAAATTTGCTTTCTGTCACCTCCAAAAGATTCCTGTGTCCTTTTATATTCAGTCCCTGTTCTGGCCCCAGCCCCCAATCACTATTCTACTTTCTGTCTCTTACAGATTTGTTTCTCCAGGAAATTTCACATACACTGAATCATATAGCATGCAGATCTTGTTCATCCACTTTCCTTTTGTTGGCATAAGGAAAGTGCTTCAACAATGAGCACATATCAGTACCTCTTTGCTTTCTGATGCTATGGACTGTTTCATTGTATTGTTATTACACATTTTGTTTTTGTGTTCACCAACTGATTGACATTGGATTACTTCCCCTTGAGGATCATTATTATTATTATTATTATTATTATTATTATTATTATTATTTTGAGACAGGGTTTCTCTGTGTATCCTTGGCTGTCCTGGACTCACTTTGTATACCAGGCTGGCCTTGAGCTCACAGAGATCCGCCTGCTTCTGCCTCCTGAGTACTGGGATTAAAGGCGTGTGCTACCACTCCCGGCAGGATCATTATTAATAGCTTTCTATCCTATGCCTATATGTTAGTTTGTAGAAACATTTGTCTCCAAGAAGCTTGAGTAGGTATCTAGGAGTAGACTTGCCGGATCATATGTAAAGTTTATGTTTACCTTTTAAGAAATTGCCAAGTAGTTCCCAAAATAGATGTGCCATTTTACACCTCCAACAAACATTTCATAATGCTTTATCTACATACTCATAAACACATACTGTCATTTCTCTTTTTTAAATATAGGCTTTTTAGTGATTTTGTTGGGGTGGGTGATGAATACAAGTTAGTTGTTTGTTAGCTATCTAGCTAGTTAGTTAGTTGGTTGGTTTGGAGGTGTGTCTTAGTTAGAGTTTCTATTCTGCTACAAAACCAACAAAACAAGCAAGTTGTGGGGGAAAGGGTTAATTTGGCTTACACTTCCACATCGCTGTTCATCATGGAACAGGGAAGTCAGGACAGGAACTCAAACAAGGAGGCAGGAACCTGGAGGCAGGAGCTGATGCAGCATGAAGGAGTTTTGCTTACTGGCTTGCTTTTCGTGGCTTGCCCAAGCCTGCTTTCTTATCAAACCCAAGACCTCCAGCCAAGGGATGGCCCCACACACCATGGGCTGGGCTCTCCCCCACTCATTACTAATTGAGAAAATGCCTTTCAGCTGGATCTCATGGAGGCATTTCCCCAACTGAGGCTCCTTCCTCTCTGATGACTCCAGCTTGTGTCAAGTGGACACAACCAGCTCGTTCAAAGTGGATTTTCCATTCTACCGCAGGTTGCACTGAGTTCAAGGTTCTTTCCTCAGCCCTCAGAGTACTGGATTCTAGGTAAGCAAAAGCTTTTGCTTTTGTTTCAAAGGCTCAAGTTTTTCCTGCCCTTCAATTCTTAGAAACATACACTCCTACGCATGTGACTTCAGTTGTAACTGACTAAGACTTTGGAGGCCATGGTCATTTGGAGAAAGACATTGTGATAGAAGATTGGCACAAAATAGAAGCTCATTGTTGTGTCAAGGAAGAACAAGCAAGACACTTCCATGGTCAAGTCCTTATCTCTTAAGGCAGGAAAACCACTTCCTTTCTGTTTCATTACACCGGGAATTACTCCAGTTTTCTTGTGCAATAATTAATATGCTTACCTGTAGTGGCAAAAAGGAATTTCTCAACTGCTAAACAAACAGGATTTATCATGACAGATATTTTTGACTATCTGTTGTAAATGAAAAACAGTGTGAGACACAGAGTAATACAAAACCTCAGGCTTTATTTAAAGGCTTAGAGCTGTTCATCCCAGTGTTCAGAGTAGTGTACTGGAGCTGTTCATCCCAGTGTTCAGAGTAGTGTACTGGATCTGTTCATCCCAGTGTTCAGAGTAGTGTACTGGAGCTGTTCATCCCAGTGTTCAGAGTAGTGTACTGGGATTTTTTTTTTTAATGTAGACTTTTTAGTGATTTTGTTGGGGTGGGTGGGGAAATGGAGTGAAGGAAAGATGGGGTGGGGTGGTTTTAGTGCATCTAGGATAAAAATGACTGAGTCATAAATGCTGTGTATGTGTGTGTGCGTGGTTGACAAATGCTTAAAAAATTAAATTGAGATTAATCATTATGACTTCAACATCAGCCTGTATACATTATCAATTCTGAGAACTTTTAACTGCCTTTGTTTTAGTGGCCCTTTAAGAAACTCTGAATAGATCCTTTTATGACTCATTACCAATGACTTTGATACCATTTCAGGCTTTGTCAACACCTTGTGTGGTTACAGCTGACCGAGGCAAACTGGAAAGAGAAACATTTTTGTAAATATATTCCATTGGTTTGTCTTGGACACCTGGAGACAGCATTCAGCTCGAATCTGTTTTTCTTACAGAAAAGCTTCGCTCACTGACCCTGAGCCATGAACCAGAGACGTGCTGGAGCCCTGAGGATATGGAGGTAGCAGGAGTCAATATGTCCACCAGTCCCCACCTCTGCATTCAGTGTAGTCTCTAACTGGCAAACAGGAGGTATTAGGCCTTCCGTTTCACTAGTACACTGTCTTGGCTGCACCATCACAGCCAAGAGAGGGTCATATGTTCTGCAGCAAGGCATTCTGGGTCCTCCTTCTTTGCACATGGGAAAGTTCTGAGAGTTACCTTGGAAAGCAGCTGCAAAAACAAAAACACCTCATAAGACTGCTGAACTGGGGTCGGGGGAACTGATATGTAGGGACACCCCACCCCGGAGGAGTAGGATAGGAGGCATAGGGGGTAGAGAGGGGGAGGGTGGGACCGGGATGGGTGGTGGGACCGGGATGGGTGGAAAGAGGGCACTGTGATGGAGATGTAACTTGAAGTAATAAATAAACATAAAAAAATTAAAAAATAAATAAAAATAAATAAACTCAAATGAATCAAAAAATATATAGTTAGACTTTTTCTTGCTGGTTGTGAAAATGATAGCCATGGCATGCCCTTGGATTTGATGCCACAGCTAACATTTATAGCAGCCAAGGGAATTAAGGTCACAATCTTTTAAGATGAACAAAACAGCTTCGCAAATAACTACGATTGGAGAAAGAGGTGGTCAGAGGCAGAGTACAAACCAGAAGATTGTTCAGAGGAAGATGGGGCTCAGTACAGAGTCTGCTCAGAGGCAGGCTCTCTATGCTGACAAAAGCCCAGACTGATGGCATGGTACATGCTCTCAGTGTCCCAAAATATGAAGAAATGCCAAAATAACATGAACATTGTAGTATGTTTTAAACCTTTCCACTAACTATATCACTATCTTTAACACGTGTACACAAAATACAATGGACCCTATTGCACTAATCGTAAAAGATAACAGAAGCAACTGAAATATTAACTTACTGCACATGACAAGGGGTGTGGCTTAAATTAAATGTCCTGATGAACCTACAAGGGCAATTAGAGATTCCAATGCCTGTGTGTTAATCTCCTCTGGGAACTACATCTAAACCCAAGGAGTAAGATGGTAGGAAAGTCCACGCCTTCAGATTAGAGGCATAGAAAAATCCTTGGGATTTCCAAGTAAAACCAATAAGCATTTATCCAGAAGAACTGGGGAATTTTAATTTGTCATAGATGAGTTACTGTAAGTGTCTCTCCTTCAAATGGCAAAACAAATTTACCTACATATTAACTGGGAACATCTCCACAGCCTTCTACTCTCTGGTTCCTAAAAGCAAGCAAACAAACAAACAAAAACCAAACCATTGAGGAGCATTCTGACTATGGGGTCTCATACCATGACATCGTGGTCCACTGCACCGACTTGTCCTCTCATGGTCTTTCCACTGTCCCTTCCTCAGCACTCTGTCCCCAGTAGTGTGGCTTTCTCCTGATTGGTAATAACTCCAGGTAATCAGCTCAACGGCTTATTTGAGTGAGATGAGACCGATTCAGGATAGTATGACCACAGACACAGAAGCTTGTTCTAATGTTTGTAACAAACAATATGTAAAAATCGAGGGTGGCAACAGCCAATCCCAGCAAATCTCTGTAATCTGCCTCTGAATTTGCAATTCAGGCTCTGGCAGTGTCTGGTTTGCTGTTGCTCAAGTCTGACTTTAATGAGGATGTGTCATACCAACTTTATGGCGAGATGAATTTTGTCCTCTCTTCTCTGAATTTATATGTTGAAACCTTGATACCCCCTCCTCCTCCACTGTATTTGGTCAGGTCTCTAAGCAAAAGTGAGAATCGACTCCACTACAATGAAGAGAGAGGCATACAAGCATGTGCAAAGGGAAGACCAAGTGAATACTGGGGAGAAGGCCATCTCTAAGCCAAGGGAGACCTCTTCAAAGAAACTCACACACTGATACCTTGATGTTGAAATTTTGGCCTCCAGAATCGCAAGAAAATCGATTTCTGTCATTTAAGCAGTCACTCCCACAGTCCTTTAGGCTAATGCCCTACACAGGCAGCTTCCCTTCACAGTGCAGGGTCCTGTCAGGGACCCGGTCAGTAAGCCCTACCCTGCTGGCTCCCCACACCAAGCCCATGTCTCAGGATAACTCTTTTATTTAACCTATAGGCAATTATTGCTAACATTACAAGTCTCCAGGTATTGCACTATCAGATCACAGAAGAAAGAGACTTGAGCTCTGCAAAAAAGAAAAGCATACTTTGATGCTTGCAAGACGGTTGCCTACACCAAAGAAAAGGAGGAAGGTGAGACAGGAGAAGAGAGAGAGAGACTGAAGCTGGCTTTGTCACTGTTAACTTTCAAAACAGTTTCTTTAAGTGTAAGACAACCAAGCATGGTGACACACACCTTTCATCTCAGCTGCCAGATTGTTGTGAGTTCAGAGCTAGTTTGCTCTCCAAGTTCCAGGACAGCCTGAATAGATCTTATAGCAGCAACAATGATAACAAGTGTAAATTATGGGGTGGTAAGATGAAACAAACATAACAAACTCCCACAAGTAGTCCTCTGATCTTTATACCAACACACAAATAAATAAATCACATAAAGTATTTAAAGTTCCAGGCATGGTGGCACACACATTTAATCCTATCACTCAAGAGGCAGAGGCATGGGGATCTCTGTTAGTTTGTGGCCAGGATGATCTACAAAGTGAGTTCCAGGATAACTAAGACTGTTACACAGAGAAACCCTGTCTCAGATAGATAGATAGATAGATAGATAGATAGATAGATAGATAGATAGATAGATA
>CAJQZJ010000314.1:400445-426381 GCA_907164525.1 Lophiomys imhausi | reverse complement strand
TGTGTGTGTGTGTGTGTGTGTGTGTGTGTGTGTGTGCGCGCGTGTGTCTGTGTGTGTGTGTGTGTGTGTGTGTGTGTGTGTGTGTTTGCTTTTCAGGCTTAAAACAATTGCAATGAGGTGGCACCTTAAGTGGGCCAATGGTTTAAAGATATTGTTTAAGAACTCCGAGAACACAGACTTTCATGTTGTTCAGTTAAGTTTCTGTCTTAGGTAGGGTGCCTATTGCTGTGATGAAACACCATGACCAAAAAGCAAGTTGGGGAAGAAAGGGTTTATTCAGCTTACACTTCCTTATCACTGTTGATCATCCAAGGCAGTCAGGACAAGAACTCACACAGGGCAGGAAGCTAGAGGCAGGAGCTGATCCAGAGGCGGTGAGGGAGTGCTGATTACTGACTTGCTTTTCCTGGCTTGCTCAGCTCATTTTCTTATATAACCCAGAACCACCAGCCCAGGGATGGCAAGGCCTACAATGGTCTGGGCCCTCCCCCATCAATCACTAATTAAGAACATGATCTATAGGCTTGTCAAGAACATGATCTATAGGCTTGTCTGTAACCTGGTCTTATGGAGGCATTTCCTCCTCTCATGTTACTGTAGTTTGTGTCAAGTTGGCATAAATCTAGCCAGTACAGTTACCAACTAATCGTTTGTGATAAGAAAAAAAATGTGGAAAAGAATCAAAACAGCACATTTCAGATTGACCCTGGTATTCAAGACTCTGCTTAGAGTCCTCTATTCCTGGCTTTATTTACCAGTTCAGTCCTCTAAAAACTGTCATTCTGGTCAAACAGGCTAAATACTAAACTGCCCAGGTTTAGTGTGTACATTTCTTTCCACTTTTTAATATCCACGAGCAAGATGTTTCAGTCTGCACACTTGGATTTGATGGAAGGAGGGAATTCTCTACATTCTTCAAGCCAAGAGGTTGAGGGGGCTCCGATCGAGATGTAACCGGAACTCACTGTGTAGCACCAACTTAGCGACAAAGCTTGTAGCATTCTTCTGCCTCAGCCTCCCAGCTGCTAGAATTACAGGTGTGAGCCACCATGTCCCCAATGAATATAGCCTATTTTTATTGGCCTACAACATTTAGTTAAAAGTATCTTTCCCTTCTTGTACATTCATTGAAGTCACTCCAAAACTTCCAGATCCAATCAAATCTTAAATTCTATAAAGATAAATTAACCACAACTTTCCTTGTTAGCCTTCCCAGAGCGAGCTTGCTCTCTCTAGAACAAATCCACACTCACACATTCTGAACTACTTGATACCGTCATTACGTGTGTCCTTGTCTTACTTGTCTTTCTTTACTTCACATTCTCCAGAGCAAGCCACAGGTGTCTCCCTCATTTAGAATGTCAGCAGTACTTGAATACCTTGGACGACTGTATTAATGACCACATGCAGTATGGTTAAAGATTACACCATGTGGGACTCCGGAGACGGCTCGGTGGGTAAAGTGGTTCCCATGCAAGTATGAAGATCTGAGCTCCGATCCCCAGCCCCTGCTTCAAAGCCAGGCCTGGCAGCATGCGCTTGTAACCCAGGGCCAGCGGTGATGAGACACAGAACCCCAGGGCTCTTACTGAGACAGCCTAGCTGAGCGGATGAGTTCCAGGTTCAGCGAAAGACTCTGTCTCAAAAAAAAAAAAAAAAAAAACCAAGAGTGCCGGCTAGCTGCAACCACCTGCCACGCAGGCTGGAAAGCCCAAGTTCCATTCCTGGAATCCACGTGAAGCTACAGGGAAAGCACTGACTTCACACAGCTGTTCTTTGACTTCAACAAACGCACCACGGTATGTGCACACCTCCCCCACATACACTACAAACATACAACAACAATAAACAAATAAACTTTGCAAAATAACATTGGAGGTGAACCTCAGTTTGATAGGGTTGGGATCCCCCTCATCCAAGGATAAGGAGAGGAGGGAGGGTGAAGGAGAGTGGGATCAGGAGGAGTGGAGGGGGCTTCAATCGAGATGTAACTTGAATTAAAAAATAAATAGTAAGCCGGGCGGTGGTGGCGCACGCCTTTAATCCCAGCACTTGGGAGGCAGAGGCAGGTTGATCTTTGCGAGTTCGAGGCCAGCCTGGTCTACAAAGTGAGTCCAGGACAGCCAGGGTTACACAGAGAAACCCTGTCTTGAAAAAAATAAAATAAATAAATAAATGTTAAAAAAAAATAAATGATAGAGGAATAGAGGATGACATTCATCATTTACCTGTAGCCTCCAGATAACACACACACACACACCACATACACATATACACAATACACATAGCACATGCACACACCATATACACAATACACATAGCACACACATATATGCACAACACACATATACACAACACACACATACACAATACATACACACAACACACATACACACACAACACATACATATATACACAAAAAACCCACAAATAACCATTATTCACCACATCCACACCAAAAAATAATAACACACCTTACTGAAAAAGAAAAAGAATGCTATGATTGTAACATTATGAGATGTGTATAGTATATCATTAAAGTGGTGGGAGTAAGTTGAAGAATGTATGAATAAAATTATCTGATTTTCACTAAAATTTTCCCTATATCATGCAGACTATGAATATCTAGAAAGTCATTTGGAGTAACACTTATTTCTAGATAGTAGAACTGGCAGAAGGAGTTTCTGAGAATTTTCTTTTCTCCTTGTTTACTTCACACATGCGTGCACACTTCTATGCTACCTATCTTTGAATATTAATATCTCAATGATTTTAAAATTACTTTTGCAGTAAATACTAGAAAGGGAAGGGTTGGGTCTCTCTTGGTATGTCTCTAGATGGAAAAGACAGAAAACAAAACTCTAAACTCAGCATAGAGAAGAGTGAGTTATGAGATATGACAACCAAGAAATAAGATTAATTTAGAAAACCACAGAAGAAAAGAATTTCTGAACCAAGATGTGAAAGAATTCTTGGACCTAATCTTAAACATTGGCTGATTTAAAACTCACAATCACACAAAATAAAATAGAAAGTTGAAAGCAGTGGGCTAGAGTGGAAAAACCCAGTCAGTTGTTTTAATGGAAAAGACTTTCATATGGAAAGGTGTAGCTGAGGCAAGATTGCTTATTCAAATGACAACTTTGAAATGTGTTCCTCAGTGTGGTGTTAGTCACCTTTCCATTACAATAACAAATACTTCGCTGGGCATGATGGCTCACACCTGTAATCCTAGCATTTGGGGAGACTGAGGCAGTAAAACAGAGGGATCAACATGTTTAAGCCCAGCCAGGACTACTTAGAAAAGCCTTATCTCAAAACCAACAAAACAAATAGTCAAAAACACTCAAATACAGAAGATGATCAAGTTATAAAGGGAAAACTTGTTTTGGCTCATGATAGGCCACGGTCAACAGGCCCATTGCTTTTCAGCCTATGGCAAAGCAAAATGTCACAGTGGAAGTAGATGACAAAAAACCCTGCTCATCTCATGACCCAGAAGTGAAAAGGAAGATGGTGCTAAGGTTCCGTGATTCCCTGTAGGGTGTACCACAAGTGTGCTCTACCTAAGTACCTCCACTCAGCCACACTTCTTAAAGGTGCCATGAGTGGCCAAGAGCACCAAGCTGAAAGCCAAGCTGCTAACATAGGAGGCTTCTGGAGCCCAGGGCCAAACTCTCACAAGTGGTCTTGTCACAAGAGGCATGTTGCTGCAAGAAAACAATGTCCAATGTGACATAATATATTGACATCAAATAAACTACATAAGTGAGATCCTCATTCATTTATCATGGTAACTAGAGTTTCATCCCTTTATCCCTTCCTTCCTTTCTTCCTTCTTTTTTATTTCTTTTCTTTTAAGCACTGTGTTAAGTGTTTTGTTTGTGGTTGTGTGTGTGTGTGTGTGTATGTAGCTGAAGACTGAATCCAGGACTTGGCACATATTAGGCAAGTAATCTACATTTGTAAATGTCATTCCTAACCCTCTTTTTTTTTGGCGGGGTGGGGGGAGGGTTGAGACAGGGTTTCTCTGTGTAATAGTCTTGGCTGTCCTGGCCTCACTTTGTAGACCAGGCTGGCCACAAACTCACGGAGATCTGCCTGCCTCTGCCTCCCAAGTGCTGGGATTAAAAGTGTGCGCCACCATGTCTGGCTCCAACCCTCTTTTTAAAATTCCAGTTTTATTTTTCAAATAGTCTCATGAAGTTGTCCAGAATGGTCTTGAACTTTGTAGCCCAGACAGGCCTTGAACCTGTGATTTTCCTGTCTCAGCCTCCTGACTGTCTGGAATCACAAGCTGGAACCACCAGACCATATGTTTTACACAAATAACAATTATTATTATTATCATTACTATTTTGTTGACATACTTTACTTTTTTCAAGATGAGCTCTCACTGTGTAGACAAGGCTACCATGGAACTTACTGGCTTGCTCCCCATGACTCACTCAGCCTGCTTTCTTATAGAACTTACTATATAGTATAAGCCTCAGACTGGTAGCAATCCTCCTGCCTCAGCTCCCTGGGTGCTGAGATAACAGGCATGGACCATTATGCCCTGACCAGTTTTGGAGTGTGCGTTCAATAAAACATCAATACCTGACTGAGATCGATGACTGAGTAGTTTGTGTGGCTATTCTTGGACTCTAACATAAACATCATTCTTATAGAATTATAATTTTGCAGAATTATAGAATTATGGCATTCCACATGACCAGTTTTTAATTGTTCCCTGACTGTGAGACACCCCAAAGAATTTGAGCTTTTTTAACACTCAGTGTTTTAATGTGGAAGACTTCCTTCCAGACCATTAGTTCTGTGACTTGCCTTGAATATGCACTTCATAATCTTATCCAGGATTGCATTAACTGTATGATTGAACTTGAGATAGTCCCAATGGGCGTTTAATGTCTATCTGTTCTTCTCTCTCTCTCTCTCTCTCTCTCTCTCTCTCCCCCTCTCCCTCCCTCCCTTTCTCCCTTTTTCTTTCCCCTTCCCCCACTTTGTGTACTCCCAAGGTTATTTTTCGTGTCCACCCATCACATTCTTCTAGTCTTTTTGCATGATCTCAGAAACACAGGTGCTAACCCACAGTGTCTAAACATCCATTAAACCTGACATTTAGAAATGGAGAAACGATATTGAATTATCACTCATTAAGTGAAATTTTACATGACAGGTAACTGACTCATTAAGCTTAGTTCTAAGAACCAAGAAAAGACTCCCTAATGAAGGTTGGCAGGAAACCCGCAGGATCTCAGACGTTTCCTGGCTTTTCTGGGGTAAACCAGTTGTTGTAACAGTAGATTCCGTCATAGAACACACGACTCCAGGTTTAAAATAGACACATACTTCCTTCCCCCTTCAGAGGAGAATCTACAGGGATTATGATGTCTTCTCCATCTGAGTGCTATTTCTGCAGTCAGTACTTATGATTCCACAGCAGTGCTGAAAATTCTGTCACTTAGGGTTTTGAACTTTTAGCAGACAAAAAAGAAATTCCCTAGGATTCCCCCCCCTCAGGCAATAGTGCTTGTATGAGTGACAATGTGTGTGTGTCTGTATGTGGTGTGTGTGTTATTTTAAGAGTCTTCATTCAGTTCAAAATTGAAATAACTTTTATTTGACATCAACATTTAAATTTATTTATTAATATATATATTCTTTGACTATATTGATATATATATATCATCAACATGGCATAAATTAGTGTAAGTCTGACCATTTTACAGGGACTAATTAAGCACCTTAGGTATGTTCCCACTTTAAATTTTTATTCAGAAATAAGTCTGAGGACTGCAGATTCCTAACTCCCTAGCTGCTATATGATGCAGCTGTTTTTCTGTGTACCAAGCTACACTAGGGTCTCTACTTCCCCTTTACTAAATGCTTACTGAGCAAGCACTGGAGTTGAGAAATGAATTTCACTCTAAAGTGAATGGAGAGAAGAACACAGCTCACTCAGAAATAGCAAGAAGGCCATGCCAGCAGGGTTCCTTGTACATTACCCCCACAGCTCTGTGGATTGCTTTCCTCAATGGTGAGTACCCGACCTCAGCCACCCTCTCTCAGTGTGCCCTGGCTGTTCTCACACCTGAGTTCCTCTGCAGAGTCCGCTCATCAGACCTTGCTGTGCCCAGGCCTCACTTTGCTGCCAAAAGCAGTTAAGTGACCTGCCAGCCTGATGCACACAGAGCTAGGATCAACGCTGCACCGAGAGGCAGAGGATTTCAACTCTGTGAGCTGCTTCCGAAACCAGAAGTGCCCCATCACCCACTACTGAAGGTATTCAAAGAGCAATTGGAGAGTGCAGAGAAAATCCCTTATAAAAATCTTAACTAATGTGCCTCAGTTGGGGAATTCTGAAAAGATGGAACAAGCTGCGGTGTTGCCACTCCCCGTCTCAATGCCCTGTGTGTGTGCTGAGCCCTCATTTCACTCCAGACTCACACATTCAAGGTCTTTCATTAAATGCATTCATTATCTCTCTTTTCCAGATGCTGCAGCTATATGAATACAATAAATCCATTAGTACTTGCTAGCTATTGAGCCGAAATAGGCTAACGATGCTGAAAACGATGCACTCTCTAGGGGTCACTTTGCCTGCAAGTGGCTTCCATTCTGGGAACCTGAGCAGATCTGAAGACCAAAGCTGTGAACAAGACACTTGTGAATGCGGCTTTGAAGGTTTGGCATTTGTTGGAAAAGCAAAACATGTCTGCTACATATTCAAGATTGAGTATCAAAATGAAATCCTGTAACAATCCTATAATTACAATTTAAGGTAAGAGTTCTTGAAATGATAGTGGAGTTTTGTGTTGTTACTTGCTATAAATGAAGATTCTATAGCAGTATCTGAGTTAATGCTAACATCATGAGTCTGAAATTGAAACATTCAATGCTAGCAATAAAAAATACTAGTCATCACTTCTTTGTGCTCTTTGGGTGGAATTTGGCCACAGATATACGCTGACCAATTAGTTATTTCAGTCAAAGTGAGGGCACTAGTTTATTTTGTGAAGTTTGCATGTAGGGGTTGTATTCAGTCTGTCTAATGTCTAACTCCTCATTGATACTGGCCCTTAAATTCACTTGTCTAGAGTAGATACTACATGTCCTCTCACTCCCAGGCTACTTCTAGACTCGTGACATGACAAAGTCTCTCCTTGCAGCCATCTGTGATCAACTTCACCACCAGGGTGTTCCTTTGGGAGATCCAGGTCCATTTTTATCTCTGCTGAGAAGTTACTAGGATGCACCCTTACAGGTCTACTACATCCTGCCAAGGAACAATTCCCACTTAAATCTACTAAACAAAGAATCCAGCTCTTCTTCTAATGGTCCTGTGGGTACATGTTCAGTGCTTTCACTGATATAGTTGTCATGTGAGGGACCTGGCCTGAGGAGTGACCATCATGCTTTGCGGCTGCTGCCCTGGAATTCCTCATGGAGACTGGCAGGGCAAAGACTATCAGCATCTAAGCAAGGCCCACCAGTCTTCTAGGTCCTAAGTGAGTTTGAGAAAGACAAATAGATTTGGAGAAGCACTTGGCAGGACTCTTGAATACTCATACTACCTCCTTAATTATTTACAACACACATTTATTCATATATATGTGTGTGCATATGCATACATACACACATGAATACATATATGTATGTTTCTACATACATATACACACACATATAAATGTGTATATATGGATATATATACGCATTTATATATGTTATATATATGAATAGATGTATATATACATATGCATAAATCTCAAGTTAGCCAAAGAAACAGACTCAAGTTGTGAAGTTAATGGGGGGATGCTGGACCTGACATAGAGAACTATTAGAGGCCAGTGAGCAAGCCAGGCCAGTAACACCATCTGACCCATGTATAACAGTAAACATGCTCTTAGAGCACAGTAGAGAGCTGGATCCCTTTAACAGAACCTCCTCAGAGTTCAGCAGCCAACATTTACACAAACATCTCACACTATTGAAGGATCCCAACACAATCACTATTTGTCCCAACAGTATCTCCTTCTGACCTGTTATCACCAATATGTTTGCAAATGTCCCGTCTCACCAATTTCCATCAAAAAGCTATTATTTCCATTATACAAACAAACAAACAAAACTATCCTGGCCTTACAGGCATTGCAGGTGTGACTGTCATGTCACAGCTCATCTGTAGGTGGCAGAGAGGAGACAGGCTATGTCTATGCTCAATATTCTGACCTGTGAACATCTGAATAATTAGTAGCCTAACATTATCTGAAAAAAGCAAGCCTGAGATGATGACCAGTCCAGCTCTGTGCAGGCCCAGACAGGTTCCCAGGATGGGGAGCAAGTCAGAGACTAGAAGAACCCCGCCTGGTACTGTAGGCCCCAGGTGAGAGTGAGCCCGAGACACACAACTCCCTCTTGGGGCCACTCAGGTGGGCTAGGTAAAGGTGAGCCAAGATGATCACCAGACCAGTGTTATGAGGCCAGGACAGGGATCTAGCCTGAGATGACCAGCAGTCCAATGCTACACATACCTGGGGGAGGGGGCAACCATGCCAAAGATGCCCCCTGCCCAGCACCATGGTGCACAACTGGGTCATAGCACTTCCGATACCACTCCTGAGACAACCCCAAACACTCAGAGACCCCAGATACCACTAAAGAGGAGCTAGTAAGTGGCAGAGAAATGGAAGAGAAACACAAGGATGTGGGCACAATGAAGGTAGGCAAAACTGAGGACTCCAGGATAATGAGGAACAGACTGATGTGAGTAGCCAGCAATGTCACCTGGGACCAGGAGCCACATCTGTGTTTGTACCCCTGCAGCAGCAGGGGTCTTACTACTATCAAGGGGGGAAGTGGATGTTCCTGGTCCCACACATTGCAGGAGTTGCTGGTGAGTTGGTCCGTGTGATGGCATGGACAAGAGAGGTGGCATGTGGCCAGTGTTTGCTACTTTGTGGGTTCCTTTCTCTTTTCCACCCTTCACCACCCCTTTACTTCATGGCTTCCAACCCCCTAACACTGAACAGGACAGAAAAAAGGATAGTGGGGGAAGGGGTGTCATTATCATTAGACTACTTCCTGCTGATTAGGGGCCTCAAGTTTCCTGGGGAAAGTTTGACCTTTGCTGTCAGGATATCTAATTTCTTCGTCTTCTCCTTTCCTTGCACACAGCTATCTGACATCCCCAGCACTGGCCTGCAGCTGTCACAGCGTGACCACTGGTGCAGGTTCCATGGCCTTACGCTTAGCTAACACAGAAGCCTCAACCGGAGTCCACTGGAATTTCCTTTTGTGTCTGCCCTTCTGATTTTTGCAATGCTCATTTAACTGCATATGCATGGCATTGCATATATGAAGTAAAAAAATGGAGAGATCAAAATGTACAAAGCTTAGAAGTTTTCACTCATAGGATCGTATAGGGAATATTTTTGAATGCTGTTCTAATAATTCTTATAAATACTATCTTTCAGTGTAGAAAATAATGAATATAAATTTAAATTAAAACTTGGTATTCAAAATTAGTTGCAAGCTAGGACACAACCTCTGTAAAAAATCAAGGCATGTGGTTGGGTGGAGGACAATTAGCAGGGTATGTACAAACATAATGGTATCTGCTTACAGGAGTTTGGCAACATTATTTCCTACTTGTTTTCGGAAATTCTGCTTATTTTGCTACACTGATTTCACACATTTAAGAATATTCTATATTCACTAGTGTGTGCCTCTTTCAAGAGATTCACAACTTTTCTATCTTTGGATTTTTAACATTATTTATTATAAACAATAATAAAAAATGCCTAAACTAAAATAATTTACTGGGATCAGTCATAGGCAAGTTCAAAGTTTGGACCAACGGATTTATGAAGTCCATTTCTCCTGATTCTGTCTTCAGATATTGGTCAAGCTTTCTTACACTTCTACCCTTATGATAGGAAAAAAGTCTGTTGCAGCTCCATGTTGGTTAAAGAGAGAGAGAAAGGGCAACTCTCTATGCAACCACAGGCAATAGTCTAATCCTTCATAGCACAGCCCATGAGGCCAATGCACAGCCCTGCTGGCTCTGAGTTAAACTACACATCCACACACCAATGTGCAGGCCTGGTTATTGTTCCCAGTATTGTTCCCATCTTGGCCCTACCTGTGGAAAGATGAGTCATCCCCACTTCTCTTGGCTCTAGTTGGGCTATAACTCACTCTGGATACTGAAATGTAAATAACCAAGCCACGACACGGTTGTTCAACAGGACTGTTGACTTTGCAAAAGCAAACTTGTTCCTTCTCCCAAGCAGAAGAGCATAATCCAGTGTGTGGCTTGGCGTGCTCCCTCTGCCTTCTGCAACAACCCCACATGCTTAGCTGTCAGCCTTAGTCAGCCTTGGTTCAAGACTGAAGCTGGGTGCTGTCAAGATGTCTCCGTGGGTAGAGACACTTTCTGCCAAGCCTCATGGCCTGGATTTAATTCTTGGGGCTAACAAGATTAAGAGAGAGAATCAACTCCCAAAAGTGTTCCTCTGACCTCTAAACACATGTCATAGCATTTCTCTACCTTAGCTATACACATACAGACAGACAGACAGACACACTTTTTAAATGAAGCTGAGCAGAGGCATCATCCACTCACAGTACACAAGCGACAAAAGCCACACCTGCCGTAAGGAGCCTGTGCTTATACAATAAACCAGCATACTTGAACTGGACTGCAGGCTCTTCTTGGCCATTTCTTACCTATTTAATCTTGGAAAAATTATTTAATTTTCCTGAACTTTCGTTTCTTTATTGGTAAAACAAAGATACAGAATTCCAGAATTCCTAGTATATACTGAACACTTGTTAAAATTTATTAATGCTAATAATTATAATTTTCACTTTTGTAAAGAATTCTAACTTGTCTCAGTGAATTCATGAAGAAAAGTGCTGCTGTATCTACTCCTGTTTTACTAATGCAAATCATAGATCCAAAGTTTACACACACACACACACACACACACACACACACACACACACACGGGGGGGGGGTAATCTATAGACAAAATTTTTTCATCCAGACATGAGCTGTAGTTCCTTGGAAAGCTCTTTTGTTTGTTTATTTTGTGTGTTTGTGTACATGGAGGGGGCAGTTCATGATTACAGAGATCAGAGTCAACCTGCAAGAGTTGGTTCTCTCCTACCATATGGGTCCTCAGAACCAAATTCAGGTCATCAGCCTTGGCAGCAAGCATCTTTACCCACTGAGTCATCTCATGGGCCTGGAACGCTCTTAAAAAAAAAAAAAAGAAGAAATACAATGATTCATTCAAATTGCATATGGGAGAAATGCATTCTCTTGCTCAATACCAAATATGATACAGCTAGTCAGCAGTACAGTGGGTTCCCTGAAGTAATTTTGTTTCTTCTTTGAGCTATCTATTATTGAAAATAGTCCATCTTCAGATATTGCCATAGATCATCCTATTCCATTGTGAAAACCTGTGTTTTCCTTACATTCCTTCCCACAAAGTGATGCGTTTTTCAATGTTTAAGACTTAGAGAGGTTATAGTCAGAAGGATGCAATTGAAAAGCAAAAATTCTACTTTATCTTTTAACTGACATTATAGTTATAACTACCCTTGAGTCTAATTGACTTGGCTGTAATCAGTAATTATTATGCGCTAGAAGACACATTTTCTTTTTTTTTTTTTGGTTTTTCGAGACAGGGTTTCTTGTGTAACAGCTCTGGCTTTCCTGGACTCGCTTTGTAGACCAGGCTGGCCTCGAACTCACAAAGATCCACCTGCCTCTGCCTCCCAAGTGCTGGGATTAAAGGCGTGCGCCACCACCGCCCAGCTCACATTTTCTATCTCACACATCTATCTTCGGTCTCTCACATCTACTAAGTTATGTCAAATACTGTTGGTTCTATTTTGTTACCATTCTATTGTCCAGAAGTTTAGGTCTGAGACAATCATTTGTCCATTAGACATAAGACATGCTTTTGAAAAAGTAATGTACACTAAAACACGGATAAATATAATAGAGCGGGTAGTTCTCACATTATCATAGAACAGAGATACCTAGATTTTTACACACACACACACACACACACACATACACACACACACACACACTCCTTCTAAACCCTACCCCAGACTTAGGAATTACAATCTGAGAATGGGACTCAATTCTTTTCTTTTTTTTTTTCCATAGAAAGTCTTTTCAGACACCTAGATTTTGTTTTGGATTTATTGTTTGGTTTAAATATAATATTTGTTCATTCTTTGAGAATTCTATACATGAAAACAATGAATTTTGATTGTACTCTCTGCCTCCACAGTCTTCCCACTAACTTTTCCCACTACTTCACTCCCACTTTGTGACCTCTTATTTATTTAATTGTTTTATGACCCACCATGTCCAAATTGAGCTCCCCACAGTTATGGGTATGGACCAGCCACTAGAGTGTGGTTGACCTACCAGGAGCCAGACCCTTGAAAAAAAACTGAGTCTGTCTTCCCCAGAAGCCATCAACTGCCCTCAGCTCCTCAGCTACAGGTGGAGGTTCACGTGCTCCTCCCTTCTCCTTGCTAGAATGTTGATTGTCTTGTTCTTGGGCAGGTCTTTTGAAGGCAACAATAACTGTTGTGTGTTCATGAGTGTAACAGTCCTTTTGTGTTAGAAGTCAATATTATCCCCTCAGTCCTCCCTGACCCCTAACTCTACAACTTTTCTGCTCCCTGTCCCTCTTCTATAATAGTTCCTGAGTCGTGAGGGGGGAATGACACAAAGACACTCCATAGAGACTGTGTGTTCCACTGACACACCACCATCCACTGGATGGGGGGAAGCTCCACACCACCATCCACTGCAGGAGGGACACCTCTGGTGAGGTCTCAGAGCTGCACTAATCTAGAAGTAGAGAGATAAAAATTTAGAGGGCATTTTGACACTATGTTTAGAAAACTAGAATAGTAGTTCATTCCTGGGACCTGTCCTGGCCATAGGTTGTTGGCCAGATTTATAGAACTGGGCATGTGTTTCCTTCATTAAATTCAGTCACAAAACAGTTGGTTACTCACATAACATCTATGTCTGTGCCACTGTGGCACTTAGGAGCATATCTTGATACACTGGTCATTATTGTAGTTCAAGGGATCTATAGCTGAGCAAGACTATCGATAACTTCCCTCCAACGGCCTACATAACACCTTCCATACTACAAGAGCCAACCAGTAGGGAGACAGCATTCTGGTCAGAACCCTGTTGATTTATCCGTGTCTTAAAGAGAGGTCTTCCACACTTGGCTTGATTCTGTTTTTTTAAATACCATTTCTCACTTAAAGAAACCAGTATTCCTCCAATGAAATGACTGGCTCTAGAACTGGGGTGGGAAGATAGAAGATGAGAATATTTTTTATATTCCCCAAGTGATAGGGGTCAGGTCCATGTATACTTAAGCCTGCCTGAAGGCATATTTTTTCACATGAAGAAAATATGAATATGAAAATAACATTATATTCTCATGTCAAATGAGAAACAACATATTGGATGGGAGAAATATAGAAGGAATTGTGGCATTAGAAAGTCACAAACTGGCAAGAATTATCAATAGTTACTAAAGCTAACAGGTTAGTGTTGCTAAGCCACAGTATATTTACATCAAGTCAAAGTATGGTACCACAAATTGCTTTTTTTTTTTTTTTTGTGACAAGGTCTTATTGTGTGACCCTTGCTGGCCTGAACTCATGTTGTAGACCAGGCTGGCCTTCAAGTCACAGAGATTTGCATGTGCCACCACGCCCAGCCCACAGATTGCTTCTTAACAAAGGGAAGAATTTTATAGTGGAAAAAAATACTTGACGGTTTGAAGTGATCACATAACATGGCTTAACCCTCAGGATGTAAAAAGCATGGCCATATCCACAGTAAGATCTTCACAATTAAGGTGCAATCAAGCTGCAGACATTGTAATAACACCACCTCGATTACTGTGGCAGACCCTAACTCCTAAGACACAGAAGAAAAGACAGGAGCTAGGATGGGAAGGAGAGGGCAGTTGCATGAAGTCAGAAGTGGAGCGAAGTGGGACAGTCAGAAGGAATGCTGGCATCCATCAGTCACTAGGGAGGGTTCTCTCCTGTGCCCACTGCAGTGTGTGATGTCCCAGCAACACCTTGATTTTGGACCTCTGACCTTTGGACTGTAAGAGAGAAAAGAAAATCTGTTGTGTTAAGCCACTTGATTTGTGTCAGTTTGCAGTACTAAGGAATTCATACAGCAGCCAAGCCAATTAAACAGCGCCAACATTACCAATAAGAGACTTGAACCTCACCCAAGGACCCCAGGGATTGATGACAAGTTACATCACTCACTACTGTTCCCTAGGACAGCACCTGGCCTGACTAAGTCTTGAGAAAGTAACAGCAAATCTGAACTGGGGACCAGTCTACAAAATAATTAGCCTGTACACTTGGAAAATATTGATGTCATAAAAAACTAATGAAAAACTGAGTAACTGTTCTAGATTTTAAAGAATTAAAGAGATATGACAACAAAATATAGTGTGTGTTCTTCCATTGAATACCAGAAGAGTAAGTAGTAAAAAGCTTTGCCAGAAAGAACATTTGTAATAATCAGTAGAACTTGAATCTGGACTGTGAACTGGGACTAATACTGGCTGATGTAACAATTTCTGATTAGTCATAACAGGATACACAGAGAACGTCATCATTATCAGGAAGTGTATCCTGAATAGTAAGGAACAATGAAAGTACTATACTCAACTTAGCTTGAAATAATTCAGTAAAAAAGGCATTTGTCTCTATATAAAGAATTCACTTATTGGGCAAGAATCACCACATGGTATATGAGAGTGCTGTGTTCTAGCACTGTAATTTTTCAGTTACTTTAGAATTATTCAAAATAAAATTTATAAAACAAAGATTACCAGATTATTAATTGCAGTGATAACCAGGTATAAAAACAACTGCATTAAAATTCCCTCATTAAGCCTTTTTGCCTCCCAGAGGACATTTGCAAATGTCTAAAGATATTTTCTGTGTTCTTGACAGTAGAGCTGGAGAGTTGTGCAGTCTGGAGAGAGGCTAAGGGCACCTATACACATAGGAATGTTGCTAAACATCACAATATGTGTGGGATATCTACCTACAGCAAATAATCAGCTAGTCCAAAATGTCAAGAGGATCATCAAGCTGGAGCTAGAGGGAGGGCTCAGCACTTAAGAACACATAGTGCTCTTGGGAAAGAGCCAAGCTCCTTTCCTATTATCCCTGTCAGGCAACTCACAACCAACTCCAGGGGATCCACTGCCCTTTTCTGGCCTCCATTGGCATTACACTAATGTGTGTGTGTGTGTGTGTGTGTGTGTGTGTGTGTGTGTGTGTGTATGTGTGTGTGTGCAAACACACAATTTAAAAGAAATTTAATCTTAGAAAAGATAGCACCAAAAAGTTAAGAACAAGTGAACTGAGGGGGGCTGGAAGAGAAGGATAGGAGGGAGAGGGGATACAGGGTCAGAGGGTAGGATCGGGGAGGGGAGGAGGGAAGGGACTGTGATTGAGATGTAACTTGAATTAATAAATAAATGTTTTAAAGAAAAAAAAAACGTTAAGAACCCTTCCTTTCATCAGGATTGGTAGCCATGCCTATGATTACAATGTGCAAGATACTGGGGCTGAAGAGCCTCAAGTTCAAGACCAGTCTAGATCACCAAACAAAACTGTCTTAAAATCTAAGGGCTTAGATGTAACTGTGCTGGAGAACAGATGTGCAGCATGTGCAAATCTGTGGGTTTGATCTCCAGCGTTGCAAGAAAAAATAGCAACCAAGACATTTTCTTCATTGAAAGATATTATACCTCTTCATGGATATCAATCAGATTTAAAATATTTATGCATAAAGCACCAACGTGATATACACTTAAAATATCACAAAGTGTTTTTTTAAATCAGTAAAAGATTTTCATTTTATACATAGAAATGTATTTGTACTTTAAGATTTAGTAATCACATACAGACAATTAAATGCCACACCATGCATTGGACAAGAGTGCAAGTGTGGAGACACATGAAAGCAAAGAACTGTTTTCACAATGGTGTGTAATAGTTTTACTATGAATGTGATTTCAAGATACTAGAATATCTCTGTGAAGAAGACAGGCTTTTTTTTTTTTTATAAATGACTGTCATACTAGGCCAATGGTTACCAAAATGGATGGCTGCCACCTCCTGGCAGATCCCAGGGGCTCAGGAATCAGGCCAGACTCTCCAAGGGCTCTTTAGGCTTCACTTACCTTAAGTCTCTTGGAAAAACCGAAAGCATATGACAACCAAGCCAGAAGTCACCAGGACAGGGATGTACACAAGGATGAACCAAGCAGTGAACAGTTATACTTTTCAGACTCTGTGGGCTATATTGCCTTTGTACTTTAACATACTAGCCTGAAAGCAGTCATTGATAATATGTAAACAAAGGAGTCCCTGGATCCGTCATTCAACGAAACTGCTTGTGTTCACTGCAATGTAAGCTTCAGGTAGCTGACATGAGTTACAGGAAGTTATGAATATTAGTTTGACTTTTCAAATTTTCAAAAACGTTAAAAAACAGTTCATAGTTTGGGAACTGTACAAGCGCAACTGTTTAATCAGAGTTTATTCATCAACCCATGGTCCAGCAAAACACTCAGCATTTATAAAGGAGATAGTACAATGAACAGGGAGTTTGGACACGTTGAGGATGTAGAGCACAAAGATTGTATTTGTTGTGGCATATTTAATTCTGCTGTTTTGTATAGAATTTACTGTTATAAGAGAAAAAACCATTTGTTGGAATGAAAAGAGAAGCTGTTGGGGGGGGGAAGAGGGTGGAAGGGTGGGACAAGAAGGGGGAATAGGGAAGGGTTTGCGACTGAGATGTAACTTGAAAAAAAAAATAAAGTACTTATTAAAAAAAAAAAAGATTGTATTTGTGGACCTTTGAAAACATACTTTCTACAGTAAATGAAGTCCTAAGCTATAAATTCTAGGAGCTGTGGTCCCAGGAAGAGGTTCTTTGGGGACAGTGAGAAAGACAGAATCCCTTGAAAGAGCCTTCTAGATGAGCTAAGGACTCACTGAAAGACTGTACATTACCTCTTTAAAGCATGTAAAGCAAGCAAGAACTTCCAGGCTACAGTCTATTTTATAATTTTTTATTTCCTATTGTTGTTAAAGATGTATTTAATTGACAATAAAATTGTATGCATTCAGAGTGTATGAGGTGATGGTTTGATGTACGCATATATCATAAAATGATTGTAATAATCAGACTAATTAACACAGCACCACAGAATGACCATCTTGCAGGTGGAGCTGGGCGTCTGCCTTCCTGGAAAATTTCAGCTTAAATAAGAGCCAAATAGTTAATATTATTCAGTACAAAATTAAAGTGTTAAACACAGACGCTGAAAGCCATCCCTACACAGAGGCTCCACTGACAGCATGATACATAGTTCTAGAGTTTACTACACATATACAGGCATTGGGTTTCCCTACTCTAGAGTTTTCCACATATATGAAGACATGTTGTTTATTAAAATATCCCATTATACCTAGTGTTTTCAAATTCAATGTGTATGTGTGGTTATGTATGTGTGTGCACGTGTGTGCAGGTGCACACACCTGTATGTGCACGTAGAGGGTACAAGCCGTCTTTGTGTGTCTTCCTCTTACACTCTCAACCTTATTTTGTGAGACAGGTTCTGTCCCGGAGTCTGGAGATCTTTAACTAGGCTGGCTGGGCAGTGAGACCCCAGAAGCCACCTGTCTCTGACCTCCTCATCCCAGCACTGGGGTCACAGGCACACACTGCCAAGCCCAGATTCTTATGCAGGCACTGAGAATCCAAACCCAGGCCCTTTCACAAAAAGCTCTTCACTTCCGAGCCATCTGTGCAGCCCCTGAAATTTGATTTCTTAGATATCACAATATATTCTGACCATTTTACCATAACAGTATGAACAGATTTTGCAATGTATTTCAAAACTCGGAAACGCTGTCATTTAATCTCACCTTGATATACATTTATATTATTTCCAGTTTTTTCCTACTACATGTAACATTAGAATAAACATCCTTATCACTAAATCTCTACATAAATTAGCCACTGATCTTTAAGAAAACATGCCTAAAAGTACAATATTCTGGGTCAAAGTATTTGAGTTAGTATTTTCAGTGGGTTTTTTTCCTAATGTTCTCTGGTACTAAAATCAAAAGAGTTCCTATTGATTGGCTGGTGAGGGATGAGGAAATTGGCAGTATTGACACACGAGTAACAAAATAATAATAACAAATCAACTTATATATAAATGGAAGAGGAGAGGAGAAGAGAAAGGAGGAGAGGAGAGAGGGAGGGGGAGATACTGCTACATTTTCCAGCATTTAAGATAAGAATGAT
The DNA here is from genome assembly GCA_907164525.1 of Lophiomys imhausi. Classification (NCBI taxonomy): domain Eukaryota; kingdom Metazoa; phylum Chordata; class Mammalia; order Rodentia; family Muridae; genus Lophiomys; species Lophiomys imhausi. Next base: position 407,948 of record CAJQZJ010000314.1, on the reverse strand, counting down.
CCAAAACCATGCAGAGCAGCATCAGGAGTTATAAAAGAACCTTTTGTGGGGATAGGCACAACCCACTTAACGCTTATTGACTTAAAAATCAATTAAAAAAAAAAACAAGAACGCCTCACATTAGAATCTATCCAAATGCTCTAGGAACTTGGGTAGTCATTCTATACACTACAGATGTATACAGCTCTCATGGGTCTTAAGACTTTTTAGATGAAATTAACTTACTTTTTACTGTTTTCTTTTTGTTTTTTAATAGATCCTGAACAGCAGTGGTTCTGAACAGGGGTGGAAGGGTGTTTCTCTATAGTCAATCATGCCAAAACATTTGCGTGTTGAAGCAACACTTGGGTATTAGCTCTCATAGTCCTGTGTTGACTCAGATGAGAAATTCTTGACCAGACTCCCTCAGAGGGACGTAGCCAGATGCTGGCTGGGGTCAAAGCCCTCTGCTGGCTCCACTGTACTAACTGTGAGAAGGTTTAAACTTAAGTTGTCAAGGTTGAAAGCAAGTACCTTCACCAGCAGCTCCATCTCACCACCAATCTCCCCATCCACCAGACTATCACCTCGGCCACATTCCCTGGGGCTCAGCAAAATATTTGGCAGCACCTGGAGGCAAGAGAAGATGCCTCTTCTCGACGGAACAGCAACAATCACGGTTCAGGAGAGCTATGACCATGACTACTCTTAGAAGACATAGTCTGCCACCCCCAGGGAGCTGGCAGGAACCCTCTGACAGTGTGGATAATCTTTTTCATATCTGCATCTTCCTCTAAAGGAATCCTAATGATTCAGAATGTTCTCAAAGGGGCCAGAGTTAGGAAGGAAAAACAAGGGGGGAAAGAAAAGACACATATTCTATCTTGGTCAAATACAGTGAAATATTTCAACTGTTGTTGTCCCTTAATATTCATATTAAGGTTTACGTATATTTCTTGTCACTAACTTGGAATTAACTCACCTCTAACAAACATTTACTAACACCTCATCTATATATAACTTGCACAAAAGAAATAAGGATGGCTTTGACACTGACTATAAGTTAAATGAACCTGGATGGAGATATACACACACACATATATATATACTCATGTTCTGAATTTTAAGTAGAAGAGCCTGATTAAATGAAATTTGTCTTTTGGATCACTGTTCCCATTAGAAATACCTATATTTGATAGCAAGATCTCTAATCAGCTATTAATATTCTGTCGTGGTTGAGGGAAATTCTCTGTAAGCCCCTGCAGCACAGCCCTGCCCAGAACAGCGGCTTATTTCTTCGTTAGGGCGTGAGATTTGATTACTTTTATCTCAGCACATGGAACTTCATCCACTATTATTTGGTCACAAAATTATCTGGTTTTTATTACAGCACTTGGTTCTTACAGCCCTTCAGGATCCATGAAGACTTCAGATAAGTTTTGCTTGGAGCTCCTGACTTTTTATGCCCCAATATTTGCTTGGTTTCACCAGCTTGCCCCTTTATGATTAAAGTAAAGGCAAGAAATGTGGGCAGGGAACAGGCAATCTGGAAAGGAATGCTGGAATCCTGAGCCAGCAACATTCTTCACAAGAGGTAAGGAGGAGTAACATGCTACTCAACAAACTAGCCACATTCCTTTGTGAGACTACACATGAACATTCAAGTCAGGAGCTTCTCTTGAAGTGGGCAGGTCTCCAAAGTCTCCTTTTATCCTGCATGATCATCTCCTACATGACCCGTTTTTCTTCTAAGGATTTATTTGTTATTGTCATATAGGCACATGTTTTTGTGTGGGTACCTGTAGAGGTCAGAGGTGTCAGATCACCCTGGAGCTGGAATTATAGGAGGAGGCTGTGAGCCACTTGACATGGGTTCTGTGAACGGAACTTCCAAAAGAGCAGTGCAAACTCAACCACTGAGTCATATCTCCAGTCCCACTTGATCCTTTTGTTACGAAGTGATATTTTCAACAGACTGGGTTACCTAGAACTAGTTATAAAGGCTTGATTAGAAATAGGGCTAATTACTTAAAGCTTCCACCCCTGCTGACTAGTGTTTATGGTACTAGAAGGAACTTTGCATGATACCAGAGGAGAAAGGTAAACACCAAACCAGCTACAAACCCTTCCAACTACAACGGTGATCTGCCTGCAAGATATACTGGTGGAATAGTGGCACAAAGCTTGTAGGAGTAACCAACCACTACCTGATTGAATTTAAGGCCCTCTCTGTGAAACACAACCCATCCCTAATACTGTTCAGGTGGCCAAGAACCTAAGACTAGATAGGTCACAGACCTCAGATAACATTAAATACTACTGTTCTGCTAAAGGAACGTAGCAATAAAATGACTCTTAATGACATTCTGCTATGCTCATAAATGAATGGCCTAGCTAAGATATCATCACAGAGGCTTCCTTCTGTAGCAGATTGGAACAAATACGGGGAACCTCAACTGTACAAAGTGAAGAAAGTGAGAGACCCTGAAACACTCCATCTTAAATGGGATATCTCCATCAAATCCCTCCCCTCAGAGCTCAGGAAAACCTGCATAAGAGGAAGCAGAAAGATTGTAAGTGCCAGAGAGATGGAGGACACCAAGAAAACAGGGCCTTCTAAGTACAACAAAGCCTTCTAAACACATATGAACTCACAGAGACTGTGACAGCATCCACAGGGCTTGCGTGAGTATCAGCCACATGGGATCCCAATGCTAAGAGGAGAAGTAGATACAAGCCCCCTCCTTAACTCAGAGGCTATTTCTAATTGATAACTGCTCACAAAGAGAATACTAGTTTTCTATAATAAAATCTCACAAGAGTGACAAACCGTTCTAGAGGGCAGAACCCATGCCAACAGTAAATGGCTAACATAAAATAAACACAATGGCATTTTTGGAGGTTTTTTTGTCTTACAAAGTCTTTTCTGGGCCTTTCTCCCACCCCATCTTTTTCTCCCCTTACAGGTCTTTTGTGTGTATATTAGGTTTTCCATTGTTGTTGCTGTTTTAATGGGATTTCTGTGTCTGTGAATGTGTGTGTCTCTGAATCTATATTTGTTTTGATGGACCAACCTGACCCCACCTTAAGATCAAAAGTCATCTTGTTACAAAGTCAAAATAAATTCACTCCTGCTTTCTGTAAAACTTGGATTTGACCAGGTCTTAATCCATTTTCTGCAATTTGACACGTTTCACATTCTATACCCCAACCTCCACCCTGACATGATAAGATCAGAGCGAATCTTATCACCAGAGTGAAGGAACCTTTCATAGCCGCTTGGCATTAAAAAAAGTAAATCTCACCAAGAACAAAATTATTCTGCCGAATAATTTTGAAAGGTTCAGCCAATTTCCTATGGAACCACAATTTCTCTTGAAACTCCCAACATTTGAAAAATGTCTTAAGGTTTTGGGGAGCTATATGAATCTTACCTTCTCCTGTGTTCAGTGCTATTTTCTCAAGTCTCAATTTAGGGAGATAACTCTGTCTGACAGAAAATAAATCTTGTTTATTCAACTAAAACAATTTGGGTGATGATTTTCACTCTCATTTGGTGAGATTAACGTTTTTTTTGAGCTTTTTCTTTGACTCTTTTTCTCCTTGAAGTTCGTTTTCTTTGTCCTATTCCAGTATGTTTTTATTTTTATGTTATTTTATTATTTTTAGATGCTTGTTTGTATTCTAACAAGAGAGAATAAGAAAGAGTGTGGATTTGTGTGGATGGTGAATCAAGGAGGTTCTGAGGGTAGTTGTGGGAAGGGAACCCACAATCAGAATATATTGTGTGGAAAAAATTCTACTTTAAATTAAAAAAAAAAAACATAGGGCTAATACTTGAGGCATGGATACTCTCCATGGCCCTTTACATTGGAAGTCCAAAACATCTTTTGCTCTACTTATAACAATACTAGGAAAAAAAAAAAACAATGCTAGAATCAATGAATAGATCCTTGTGGTGATTCCCTGACTCCAGGCACTTGATGGGGGCTTTTGACTACTCAGATTCCAATTCCTCATTAATATTTTACTTTTTAGTTTTAGCATCCACTGATACTTATTTTCTAAATTGTTTCGTCTCATTTTGGGTACATTAAATAATACATACAATAGTTTCAATTGTGGTGTGTGTGTGTGCTCAAACATTACACCACACTGTAACCGGGGCTGGCTTCTGAACTCTTTATGTAGCAAAGTTTACTCAGTCCTACCTCAGTCTCCTAAATGCCACAGTACAGTCATGAGTCCCCTTGTCTACTTCATTATGATATATTTTTTAAAAGCTGATTAAATTTCTGCTAATAGTTATAGTACTACTTAAAACAGTTGAATGAAGGCAAAGGGCATTATTGTTTTGGTTGGATTTGGGGTGGGTTTTGTCATTGTTGTTAAATTATATCACCAATAATATACAGTACATATTATAGTCTAAAAAATACAGATACCTAGGAGATCAAAATTCTCTACCTAGAAAAGATGTGGCTGGTATTATTCCCCTCTCCTTTTCCCTCCCCATCCCTGGGAAGAGTGAAGAGCAATGGAGTTGGGGGTGGGGCCACCTGCCAGTGTATATTCAGAGAACCTCTGAGCCCCACCCTCCAGGACCATTGGGTGGTAGCCCAAGAGACAGCCCAGAAGACATACTGAACAAAGACTCCTGAAATATGAGACGGGCATTGATCTTCACAGTGTCTGGGCAGTAACTGCAAGCATGAGATAGGCAGACTTGTCACCAGAGTGAAGGAACCTTTCATAGCTGCTTGGCATTAAAAAGAGTAAATCTCACCAAGAACAAACTGAATAAATGAAAAGTAGATGCTTCTCCCTCCTCCTCCCCCGCATCATCGGAAACATTTCACCAGACAGCATGTGGCACCAGCCAGATATTTCTGTGTGCAACACACAGCTTGTAGCTATTATTTATCTCTTTTTATCATGTTGGCATTTGAGCACCTTATCACCATATGCGAGGGAAAGATCTGTTTTCCTCGGGCTGTGTTTTCAACCTGTGATTCAGGAGCTCCGATGCGCTCTTCTATAAATTCTGAACTGTACTCACATTTCTGCTGGGAAGCAATAATGAGGGTAAGAGGCAAAGCTTGTAGCCCTTGGGAGGACTAGAAAGGCAAGGACATCCTGAGTTCTTCCTTGCGTAAGCTGAGACACCACACCGGGGACTTACAGAGGCTTGCTTCTTGGCTCCAGTTTCCCTCTTGTTTTCTGACCCGCACCCTCAGCCGGAGTAGGAGGGTAAAATGGCTTGCTCAGGCTAGGCTCTAGCTGCCTTCTAATTAGTCAGGCCTGGCCTTTAGCATGTCACCTTGCACACTCTGCTGTCCACTACAACCTAGCAACATTAATTATCAGGAGCAAAGTGGCTCTTTCTCATTCTAACTCCTTCTTCAACCCTTGACATTTGTAAAATACCTGAGTAAAGTGGTACTTATTCCTGTCTGAGAGAAGGCTAGCTGGAAACATCACTTCATCTAACCTGTATTTAAATGCAGATCTATTCACTTTGCACCTAAAAGTGGGGACCTTCCTCCCGATGTTATTGCTGCTGTTTTGTTTGGGTTTTGAAACAGGGTCTTTCACAACCCAGGTTGATCTAGAATCTGTTGTGTAGCAAAAGAGAACCTTGAATTCCTGATCTTCCTGCCTCCACTGTAGACTACTGGAATTACAGCCATACCCATTTAGATGTTGCAATCCAGCCTAGCATTTACTGTGTGCTGGAAAAACACCTGTCAAACAGCGGCGTGCCTAGCCCCTGTCCTCCTTCTTGACAAAGGCAGAATTTGTACTTCAAGAAAAAAAAATGGCTTGAGAACTAATTTTGTTTAAGATTTGTCTTAATTATTTCCTGTGTGTGTGTGTGTGTGTGTGTGTGTGTGTGTGTCCTGTTTTCAAGTACCTTCAAAGACCAGAAGAGGGTGTTCGATCCCCTGGAGTTGGAGTAACAGACGGTAGCGAATCACCTGGTGTGTGATGTGTGTACTGCAAATGAAACCCAGGTTCTCGGGAAGCTCACCATGCAGCCCAGGTTCACCTTGAATTCATTAATCCTGGCCTCTCCATCGACGGGATAATAAGTGTGAGCCATCAAACACCTCAAAGGGTACTTTGTAGATCCTGTCTGCATCAGAAAACCTTCAAGGGAAAGAGCAAATTTGCCTACTGTTTGCTCACTGGATGCTGGTCAACAGTACCAAGAAGTAATGCTGGCACACAGGCGGAACGACTCTCAGAAGACTGTGCTGAGTAAGAGAAGCCTGGCACAAGACAGGGTTCCCAAACTCAAACAAGGGTTCTTTGAGAGCAGAAGAGGAACTGATCTGAAAGTAACCTCAGGAAATTTCCCAGATGATGAAAATGTGTCTGACTGACAAGGCTGTGAGTTCCAGAACTGTATGCCTTTCTCAAAACCCACCTAAGTGTGTATTTATGATATATATACTTCTCATATGCAAATCAAACCCTAATAAGCTATTACCTATAACACGCTTGTTTATGGTAATTAAATATCAGGATGTGTATCTTTTCTATATTTTTATTAAATAAATAGATAAATAAATAAGCAATTTTAACTTTTTTATAATAAAATTTTACATCCCAATCACAGCCCCCTCTCTCCTCTCCTCTCTGTCCCAGTCTCCCCCCCTGTTCCCCCTTTCCCGCCACCCCTTCTTGTCAGAAAAGGGGAGCTCTTCCACCCCATACCAACCCACCGTGGCTCACCAAGTTGCATCCAGACTAAGAGCCTCCTCTTCCACTGAGGCTGGACTAGGCAGCCCAGCTAGGGTAAAGTGATCCTCAAACAGCCAACTGAGTCTGTGTAAGAGACAGCACAGCCCCTACTCTACTTGCTAGGGTATCCACATAGGGACCAAGCTAACTATCTGATACATATGGGGGGGAGGGGGTCCAATCCATACATGCTTTTTGGAATTTGTATCTTTTGAAGTATATAAACTGCAAAAAGAAAACTTTCAAAGTAGAAAATGATCTAATACAATAATGCACACAGCAAGCACTCAATTAAAAAAAAGCTATTGATGATGAATAATGGTACAAAAGCAGTCACTGTAAGAGTTCATTCTGAAGAGTTCTTCTTATAGGATGCCTCCCTCCAGCCTAGAAATATAGTCAAATCCAGCAGTGCACACAAAATTAAAGTCCCCTAGCCCTACAAAAATAGTTTTAGTAATCCTTTATACACTTTTGTGAGAGTACAATAAATCAAATCAATAATTTTTATGATTTTGCCACCTGACACTGTTACTATATCCAAACTCAAGAGTATGACGTGATATTTTATGAGAAAAGGGTGCTCTATCCTGAAATCCAAAGAAATATTTCTTAGATTGAAAAATGTATAAAGGTAATCAGTGTCCTCTGAATGAGCGGTGTACATTGGTTCAGTTCTGTGTCTACAGTCCATGAGTGTGATGATCTCAAGGGGCCATTAGTCCCTGTATGTGCTGGATCTCATGGAGCTTGGTGTGGGGCCATCAGTCCCTGTGT